>CAUYUJ010017549.1:486144-511144 GCA_963575745.1 Prorocentrum cordatum | reverse complement strand
CGTCATAGGGCGGGAAGCTGGGTGTGGGTGGTGGCGAAGAGTCGTTTGGAAATGTGGTAGAGCTTGAACCGGCCCCCCCACAAAGTGGGGGTATTGGCGGGCGTCGTATGAAAACCCTGGCACTGGTGAGAACGGAGTGTCCCCACGTGCTAGTAATTGTTGTTGTTGTTGTTGTTGTTGAACATTATTAATTCTAAAGAATAATTATTGTTGGGCCCCCTGGTGCGCGCCCCCCCCGCCGCGCCTAGGCCGCAGCCACGTTTTCATCATTTTCGTGAGGAAGCCTCAGGTAATTCGAGGTGATCAAGATCCGGTTGTTTTGTTGTAATCCGCTTTCCCTTGCAAAAAACACTATAAAATGACATTTCTTGTTCAAATATTATCAAATTTCAAGAATCCCTTGTAAAAAAATAAGGTAAAGTGGACATTCGCGCGCGCAAGACGAAATCCTTCCAAAAGCTTAGTGTTCGGAGCGATTTTAACATAAAAACATCAAAAAACCAATGGTTTTTCAACAAAAAAATGTCAACATCTCATCCCGCGCGCTCTTGCGGATTCGTAGGAAACCCAACACTTTTTAAACATTTCTGTCAAACGGGCTTTTGCGAGCAACTTTTTCGAACTTCTGCGACAACGGTTGCGCACCTGCCAGGGCCATCATCCCTGTCAAATAATACCATGCGGGACACATTCGTTTTTTCTTCGCGCGCGCACGCCGAAATCTCCAAAAACCATTGGGTTCTGTGGGTGTGTACCCCACGCCAGTGTAGTAGCCACGGTCGTCCGCACGCCACGAAGTGAAGTGTCCCAACGTCATAGGGCGGGAAGCTGGGTTTGGGTGGTCGCGAAGAGTCGTTTGGATATTTGGTAGAGCTTGTAATGCCCCCCCACGAAGTGGGGGTATTGCCTGGTGTCGTATGAAAACCCTGGCACTGGGGAGAACACCACGCGTTCGGGTAAAATGATTGTTGTTGTTGAACATTATTTCTTCTAAGAATAATTATTGTTGGGCCCCTGGTGCACGACCCCCCCGCCGCGCCTAGGCCGCAGCCACATTTTCATCATTTTCGTGAGGAAGTCTCAGGCAAAACGATTGGTACCGGATCCGGTTGTTTTGTTGACGCTCGTTTTCCCTTGCAAAAAACATCATAAAATGACAAATTCTTGTTCTTACTTGATCAAATTGCAAGAATCCCTTGCAAAAAATAAGGTAAAGTGGACATTCGTGCGCGCAAGACGAAATCCTTCCAAAACCTTAGGTTTCGTAACGATTTTAACATAAAAACATCAAAAACCCAATGGTTTTTTAAGAACAAATTGTCAAAATGTCCTTCCGCGCGCGCTGTCCGAATCCCACAAAACCAATGGTTTTTCAACATTTATGTTACATGAGCTCGCGCGAGCTACTTTTTCTTGTTCTAACATAATCAAATTTCAATAATCCCTTGCAAAAAATAAGGTAAAGTGGACATTCGCGCGCGCAAGACGAAATCCTTCCAGAACCTTAGGTTTCGTAACGATTTCAACATAAAAACATCAAAAAGCCAATGGTTTTTCAAAAAAAAATGTCCAAATTTCATCCCGCGCGCGCTGTCCGACTCCCACAAAACCAATGGTTTTTCAACATTTATGTTACATAAGCTCGCGCGAGCTACTTTTTCTTGTTCTTACATAATCAAATTTCAACATCCCTTGCAAAAAAAAAGTAAAGTGGACATTCGCGCGCGCAAGACCAACAAAAAACACGACGATCTCAGGAACTTGCCCCAAAAATGTGACCAACTCCGCTCTCTCTGTCTCTCTCTCTGTCTGCTCTCTGTCTCTCTCTCTGTCTGTCTGTGTCATGTATTGTATGTCACAATTGCAGGATGCTGGGCACACGCGCGCCCCGAATAAGTGACCAAGTTCTGTGGGTGTGTACCCCACGCCAGTGTAGTAGCCACGGTCGTCCGCACGCCACGAAGTGAAGTGTCCCAACGTCATAGGGCGGGAAGCTGGGTTTGGGTGGTCGCGAAGAGTCGTTTGGATATTTGGTAGAGCTTGAACTGCCCCCCCACGAAGTGGGGGTATTGTCTCGCGTCGCATGAAAACCCTGGCACTGGTGAGAACACTGAGCGTTCGGGTAAAATGATTGTTGGTGTTGTTGTTGTTGTTGTTGTTGTTGTTGGTGTTGTTATTCTTGTTGTTGTTGTTGTTGCTGTTGCTGTTGTTGTTGTTGTTGTTGCTGTTGTTGTCGTTGTTGTTGTTGTTGCTGCTGCTGCTGTTGCTGTTGCTGTTGCTGTTGCCGTTGCTGCTGTTGCTGTTGTTGTTGTTGTTGCTGTTGTTGTTGTTGTTGCCGTTGCTGCTGTTGCTGTTGTTGTTGTTGTTGTTGCTGTTGTAGTTGTTCTTGTTATTGTTATTGTTCTTGTTGTTGTTGTTGTTGTTGTTGTTGTTGTTGTTGTTGATGTTCTTCTCAGGGACCTCCCCAGGCCACGGGACCGTCAATTCGTTGACACGGAGATCCCTCATGGGCATCTCATGTCCTGGCACGTCGCGCTATGAGTGAGTGGGTGGGAGAGTCTGAGCCTGAAGCGATTAAGCGCTCCCTGGCGGCTCCTATTTTGGTTGCCGTCGTCGTTTTCGTTTTCGTCGTCGTCGTCGTTTTCGTCGTCGTCTTTGTCGTCTTTGTCGTCTTTGTCGTCTTTGTCTTTGTCGTCTTTGTCGTCGTCGTCGTCGTCGTCGTCGTCGTCGTCGTCGTCCCATCTCGTCGCCGCCATCATCATCGCCGTCGGCGCCGTCGCCGCCGTCGTCGTCGCCGCCGTCGCCGTCGTCGTCGCTCTCCTCGGGCGCTCGCGGGCGCGCCCCGAGGCGGCCTGCGGCCCGCGCTCGTCTTCCGCCTCGCGTTGCGGCCGTGGGCGGCGGGCGAGGCGCTCCCCGCGGGCGGCGAGGAGCGCGCGCGATCCCCCGCGGGGCGCGGCGGCCCCCCTCGTCGGCGACCGGCGGCGGCGGCCGCGGCGGTGGCGGCGGCAGCGTCGGCGGCAGCGGGAGTGCCGGCGGAGTGCCGAGGGGCACGCACTTGAAAAATAGGTTACTGCGCAGGGGCGCAAAACATCCCCATTATTTCAAAATCAATGGTCAAGATCCTCACCATACTCATCATCCGCATCCTCATCATCATACACCACCCCCCTCGAAGGGCGCAGAGATTTTTCGTCGGTCGTCGTCGGTCGTCGGTCGGTCGTCGTCGATTCGTCGTCGTCGTCGATTCGTCGTCGCTGTCGTCGTCGTCGTCGTCGTCGTCGTCGTCGTCGTCGTCGTCGTCCATGTCGTCGCCGTCGTCGCCGTCGTCGCTGCCGTCGTCGTCGTCGTCGTCGTCGTCGTCGTCCATGTCGTCGTCGATTCGTCGTCGTCGTCGATTCGTCGTCGCTGTCGTCGTCGTCGTCGTCGTCATCGTCGTCGTCGTCGTCGTCGTCCATGTCGTCGCCGTCGTCGCCGTCGTCGCCGCCGTCGTCGTCGTCGTCGTCGTCGTCGTCGTCGTCGTCGTCGTCGTCGTCGTCGTCGTTCGTCATTCGTCGTTTGTCGTTCGGCGTCGTCGTATTCGCAGTCGTCGTCGGTCGTCCTCGTCCCCGTCGTCGGTTGTGAGGTTTTCGTGCGCTGCTGGAGGCTCTCGTCGCCACGGCTCGACGCAGCTGAAGAACTTGGTTCAGATGGACCGGGGGAGAGTCCCGGGGAATGATTTCGACAGTCTCGGCAATAGGTCGTGCTTTTTTGTGGTCTCCTGGCGGGGCCCCCGTGACCACGACGGCCGAGTTCGCCTCTCGGAGTCCTGGCCAGAGCGCGCTCTCGACGAGAGCGGGGAAGCCCCGGCCCCCCGCGTCTGCTGCAGAAGGTGCAGGGGGTATCAGCAAACATATTGTCAATACCTTGGCATCGCTCGGACGTGTGCATTTTTCTTCGGCGAGAACCATCGAGGACCATCCTGGACCATCGAGCAAAAACAACACGCACGAAACCGAACAATGCACGGGAAATGGACGTCCGAGCGGCGGCAAGATAAACTCTGCAGGATGGTTTTCCGTGTGCAGGCACCTTCGGGGCTAACGCCGGATGACCTTTTTGTTCCACTTGTTGATTCAGTGCGTGCGCGATGCTGCTGTCGTTTTGGTGGGCTGCTTGTTGACGCCGTGCCATGCCATGCCACGCTTTGCCATGCTATACGTTATGCCATGCTCTCCGGTGCCACGGCCAGCGTGCGCGCTTGTTTGGGGGGAGTGCACGCCGGGGTTGATGCCTCTCTGCGAGTGCCATTTGAGACTTTCCTGTTCCCGTTTTGTGCACCTCCTGCGGGAGTTCTATACGCGTCTGGGGATGGGCCTCAGCGACGACACGCGGGCTCCAGAGCTCTCGAGCGACCATTAAAGGGCACCCGCTTCCCGCCCAGCGCCGTTTCTGAAGGGTCCAGTGCGCCTGCAGCATGGCCGCCGTGACTTCCCTCAAGAAGTCGGATGACCAAGATGGGCTCCTGGCCTTCGGAGAGGCGGGAGACGCCTGGAGATGGCCGTGCAACAGCCGGCTGGAGGCGATGCGCAGCAGATGCGTGGGTGGGCTGCGTGCACCTGAGAGGGGAGGAACATCCCGACGAACCTTGCTGTCAGGAGCGTCTGCTTGGCGTGTCGTGGCGCCGCTGGTTCTGGCCCACCACGCTTCGGCGCGACACCGAGCCTTTCACAGCATCCCGCCCCACGGGGACGCTCGGGGACAGGGGACACGGCTGGCGGGGCGCAGACGGGGGGGTAGGAGGGGGGAGGAGGAGGAGGAGGAGGAGGAGGAGGAGGAGGAGGAGGAGGAGGAGGAGGAGGAGGAGGAGGAGGAGGAGGAGGAGGATGCCCGAAGCGTCAACGTCCCGAGCCTTTCACAGCAGCCCGCCCCACGAAGCGGAGGGACGCCCTGCCAGCCTGCAAAAGGCACAGCGTGCCGCAGGGGCCGCCGCCGCGACACACAAGAGTTCTCGACCGTGGGCGCAGCATTGGCAGCCCTCTCGCTCGTACTTTGATTCGAGTGGCTTACTTTATTAGTGAATTTCATTGGTTTTAGGGTTTTAACAAATAGTCGCAGCCACGCAGAGGGCGTGCGTAGCGACGCCCCAACTGCTCGGTCTCTAGTATTTCTACGTGGCGGCGCCCCCGCAGGCACGCAGAGGGTACGCGTGGCGACGGGGGCGTCGCCACGCAGAGCTTCTAAAGACCAAACATTTTGAAAACCAATTGCTTCCACTACTAAAGTACGCCATTCCACCGACCCCCACATGGAGCGAGTGCTTGAGACGATCGTGGAAGCTATATCTTGGATCTGGAGCCTCCTGGAGGAATCTGAGGGTCTCTTGGGATGCCCCTCTGGGGCCTCTAGGAGGACTCTTGGGGGCATATGGGAGGCTTTCTGGTGCTTTGTGGGGGCCTCTGGGGGGCTTCTTGGGGGCGTCTTGGAGGCCTCTTGGCGTCTCTTGGAGGGCTTTCGGGGGCCTCTGGGGGACTCGAGGAGCCATCTTGGAGGGAAAGGCTCGAAATGTCAGTTCGTATTCCCCCTCTTGGGCTTTCTTGGAGCCCTCTTGGGGCCCTCCAGGGGCTGTTTTGGGTCGTCTTGGGGGGCCGCTGGGGCTGTCTCTGGGCCGTCTTGGGCCGTATTGGGGCCTTATTGGAGGCATCATGGGCCGTCCTCGGGCGATCTCGGGGGCCACTTGGGCCGTCGGGTTCGCTGTCAAAACGAATGCGAATGTGCTGAAAACGTACGCTCTTCAAAGTTAATGGGATGAATTTGGCCTCTTGGGGCCCTCTCGGCTATCCTCTGGAGGCGCTTTTGGGCTGTACTGGGGGCCTCGTCGGCCATCTTGAAGCCATCTTGTATCGTCGTGGAGCAACCCAGGGCCGTCAGACGCTTTTTGTCGACTGTCTTGGCGCTGTGTCTGGGCCCCGTTGGGCTGTCTTGGGGCTTTCTGGGGGCTCCGGAGGCCCCAGGGGTGCGTCGCAGGGGCCGCCGCCGCGACACGCTACGCAAGCGTTCCTGACTGGAGGCGCGGTATTGGTAGCCCTCTCGCTCGTACTTTGATTGTTTTCCAGGCTGGTGTGCGGTCCGACGGGCGCGCTATAGCCCCACGCCTGAGCAGCAGCTGTGACAGATGCGAAACGGAAGTTCTGCCCCCTCGTTGACGCGGCGGCGACCCCAGCGCGGGCGGTTCATACTGAACGCCGCGAGTGCTCCTGAATCGGCCAGCATCGAACGAATTGCTCCATCGGACAGGTTCCGGGTTGAGCGATCCACGCGGTGTCAGAGGCAAATGCCGAAGTCGCCACGACACGGACCTGCCGCGACCTCTCGCCCTCCTCGGACGTGCCGGCCCACGTGGTCTGTCCGCATTTGTCCTCTCTCGCCTCCGCATGCGCAGTTCCCTCAAGGAGGGGACAACACACATAGACACAAGTAATGGTCGGTTCCCAGGAAGATAGGAGAAACATGGGAAGTGGAGGTGAGGACGAACATCCAGAATGTATGGAACATGTTGGGCATCCTGGGATTCGTGTCTATTCATCAGGGGGGTTCCGAAAAGGGGCCTTGCCTTCGAGGATGGAGGGAGTTGTCCTCTCTTCCTCGGCGGAAGGCGGCGGAAGTAGAATATGCGCCCCCAAGAGATGAACACGTTTTTGGGCTCAGGGTTTTCGAACTCGCCCATTCATGTGTCCCTGGGCCCCTCCCCTCCAGCATGTGCTGCTCCCGCGCGCTCCCGTGTCATCCGTTCGCCTCCCCGCTGCGTGGCCTTCGGCCGCGCGGGGGGGCGCCCCGCGCCGCCTCGTGGAGCTTCCGCTCGGAGCCTCGCGTCGGCGGCGAGCGATGGGGGGGAGGCGAGAATCAGAGCGTGAATTACCTAGCCCTCTTTCGCTTCCAGGCAAAACTAAGTCATACCACGCGCCTCCTCGTCAAGCGGCCTGACCAGTACAGGCCGTAGTTTGGCATCGTTTGGTATCTCTTGGAAGCGAGGGTGGTCAAAAGCGAGGTAGGTTTGTTTTCCCTCTAGAGAAGGAGAAGGCCTTCTCAGAAGGCGGCGGTACTTCTCCGAAGCCCTCGCGCCTTCTGAGAAGCTTCTGTCTGTCTTCGGGGAAGGCTCAGGACGCTTCTCGGAAGGCCGGGGTCTTCCGAGCCCTCTGAGAAGGCCTGCTCCTGCTCACTTCCCCCCCGCGCTCGCCGCCAATCGTGCGCAAGGGCCCCCTCAAAAATGCTTGCCAGCATGGCCGCAAAGCACTCGAGCAGTGGCGAAGCACCCTGGCTGACCTATGGGCGATTTCGGAAACCCTAAACCACAAACGTTTTCATTTCTTTGGGGCGCATCTTTTACTTCCGCCGCCTTCCGCCGAGCTTCCGCCGGCTTCCGCCAGCGGAGGCGGCCTCGTTTTACTTCCGCCGACCTTCCGCCACGTTCCGCCGCAGAAGAGATGGCATTTCCCTTTATCGTCGAAGGCAAGGCTCTTTTTCGAACGCCCCATATAGGCCTACCACAGACTGTTCTAAGAACTTGTTTTGTGGTTTGCCCGAACTGTCTTAGAACCTTTCTGGCGCACGCTGTCTTGTTCTGTTCATCGGCTCTGTGTGTTCTGAGAGGCGTGCTTTTTGTGCCTAGAACATTCTTTGGTTCTGGGCACGTGACGGGGTAGGCCTACAGTTGCCAGCCTGGAACATATCCCTATCCCTATGCTGGGCACCTCCTCATCTCGATGCCAATCTTAGCGATTCCCTTCTTTGATGAGGGCGCATCCCTAAGATTGCCATCGCCTTTTGGCGTGCCAATCTTAGGGATAGGGATACGGGTAACTACAGGACTGCTGGGACGGCTGGTCCCGCGGCTCGAGCTGCGCAGTGCACGGTGCGCCCACGGGACGCCCACGCGGGCGGGCACCGGGCGAAAAAGCAGCGGCACGCCCACCGAGCACGAGGCGCCCACGAGGCGCTCAGGGGCGCCTCCACGGGCTGGGCACCAGTCAGGCCACGGCACGCCCAGCCCATTGCGAGAAGGAGCCGACGGAATCACCTTAAGTCGGGCCTGTCCCCCTACAGGGGGATTTTCGACGAAAAATAAGAAATACCCCAAAAATAGTCCAAACATAGTCCAGAAATAGTCGGGGGATTGTTTTTCGAGTATTTTTCAGCCTTTTTGGTGCATTTTTGGGTAACCTCTTATGTTTCGTCGAAAATTCCCTGTAGGGGGACAGGCCCGACTTAAGAATAACCCGTAAGACCAAGCTCTGCTCTGGGAGGTGGCGAACAGGAATGCGACATCGCGTACAATCTCACCACCCACCAAACCACCCCAACCCAACCCGAAGGCTCAGATTTGCCCTCCATTTCCAGTGGGGGGGGGTCACGGAACATAGAAAAAACACGTATGGAACCCTTACCCCCCAAACCCGAAATTCGGGCCTTCGGGTTGGGTTGGGGTGGTCTGGTAGGTAGTCAAAATCACGACCAGAGCCCCAGACCCACTCTTTCTGCCGCACCCTCAACGCCGGATCGATCTGTCATGGCGCTGGGGCCCGGCACTGGGAGACCAATCGCCCTGTGCGCAAACAGTACAACGCCTGGACCTCAGGGCACACAAGCAAAACAAAACGCGCGCGCGCGGAGGGCACGCCCCTGGGCTTGGCATCGTTCGGACGTGTGCATTTTTCTTCCGGCGAGGACCATCGAGGAGCATCCTTGATCATTTGGCGAAAAAAAACACGCATGAAACCGAAAAAAAACAGGGAATGGACGTCCGAGCGATGGCGAGTGGGTGGGGGGGGGAACGCATGCGCATGCGGGCGGTAGCACTTGGGCCCTCGGTGGAGCCCCCTACGGGGCCACGAAACGTGTTAGGGGTGTGCCCGAGCGAAGGGGGGTGACGGGAGGGGGGAGGAGAAGGAGGAGGAGGAGGAGGAGGAGGAACGCAGGGAGTATGTTTATGTTTTTCTCAAAACGAGGGCCCAGCAACGGGTTGGTCGGGAAAAGCGCGCGCGTGCGGAGGACGCGCCCCAGCCCGCCGCGGCCCGCGCGACGCCGCCCGCGGCCCCGGGCGCCGCGCCGCCGCGCGGCGGCGCGCCGCCGACGCTCCTGCCTCCGCCGCCCTCCGCGCCGCCAGTGCCGAAGGCACGCCCCGCCCTGCGCGCCCGGGGCTCGCCTTTCGGGGGCGTCGCTGGCCTTCGATGGCCACCAGCGGCCCGCGAGGCACACACACCGGGCGCGGCCGTCTCCGCAAGATCGCGGCGGAGAGACATCGAAGCTGCGGCGTCGCCACAGGGCGGCGCCGGGCTCCAGAAGCCAGGCCGAGCACCAGCTCGCCTTTCAGGGGGTTCGGGCTCGAGAGGTTCGAGGTGTTCGGGCGTTTTCGTCTGCTAGAGAGCGGCATAAGCATAAACTCTCAGCAGAAGCATGAACTCTCGGCGGTGCGCGCGGGTTTCTTGAATCTGCGCCGGACGGGGCGCCAGGGAGCCAGCAGATCCAAGACATCGGCGCGGACCGCCGAACGTTTATGTAAACAGTGGAGGCCCATGCCAAGACACACCCTACTTGCCTCCAGGGTGCCCGGGGTTTCTTGGGCTTCGACCGTTCTGCTGTGGAGAGCGCGACGCTCCCACACCCAAAATCAATGGGCACCCAGCGGTCTCAGGGTTGGATTTCTTGTGGAAGGCTTCTTGTGGTCAAGCTCCTACAGTCAACGCGCATAGTAAGGACAAACGACTTTTTCAAGGGTACCCTTGGGTCCTTGCCTGCCTCAGCCTCTGCGGCCCGTCCCTAGCAATTTTCGCAGGCCAGTTTCTCAGGTTCCCTGGGGGTTTGGCCGCCTGGCGCTCAGCATACCTCAACTTCGGCCTCCAAGGGTCTTGCGTCCTTGCCACGCGTCCTTACTACACGTGTTCGCTGTACTGTAATCCTGCTGATGCCGCCTGTTCTTCTGTGGAGAGCGTGGCGCTCCCGCGCCCAAAATCAATGGGCACCCGGCGGTCTCAGGGTTGGACTTCTTGTGGAAGGCTTCTTGTGGTCAAGCTCCTCCTGTAACCATGCCGATGCCATTTGTACTTCTTCGACTGCCGTCGGCGGTTGCCCGGCCTCGGGGCGTGGCCTTGGGAGCCGCGCCTCTCGCCGAGGGCGCTCCGCTCGTGCCCAGGTCGCCCCCAAGAGCGGCCGCCGACGGCCCGAGGCGTGCCTGGAAGATCGGGCGTCGAGCATCACTCGGGGGGGGGGGGCGCGGCGCCCAGCGTTCAGTCGGGCTTGTCCCTCTACAGGAGGAATATCGAAAAATAGTCAAAAAGTAGTTTGGGGACGATTTTTCCCAACCATCCTGTGGTGTTGGGTCCTCGTTTTGAAAAGACAGCGCCCCGCGTTTCCTCCTTCCTCCTCCCTCCTCCCCTCCTCTCATCATCATCATCATCATCATCATCATCATCATCATCATCATCATCATCATCATCATCATCATCATCATCATCATCATCATCATCATCATCATCATCATCATCATCATCATCGTCATCATCATCATCGTCATCGTCGTCGTCGTCGTCGTCGTCGTCATCGTCATCGTCATCGTCATCATCATCATCATCATCATCATCAGCATCATCATCATCATCATCAACATCAGCATCATCAACATCATCACACGTTTCGTTGCCCACAGGGAGCTCCACCGAAGGTCCCAATGGCGCGGTTGGCATGCGTCTCCCCCCCCAGTACAGCGTTTCGTGGCCCCACGGGGAGCGCCACCGAAGGTCTCCGTGGCGCAGTCCGCATGCGTCTCCCCCACCCAGCACAGCGCTTCGTGGCCCCATAAAAGCTCCGCCGAAGGTCCCAGTGGCACAGTCCGCATGCGTCCCCACCGCTCATTTCGGCACACCCCTCACACGTTTCGTGGCCCCATATGGGGCTCCGCCGAAGGTCCCCGTGGCACAGTCCGCATGCGTCCCCGCCATTCATCTCGGCACAACATTCACACGTTTCGTGGTCCGCATGCGTCCCCGCCATTCATTTCGGCACACCCCTCACACGTTTCGTGGCCCCATATGGGGCTCCGCCGAAGGTCCCAGTGGCACAGTCCGCACGCGTCCCCGCCGTTCATGTCGGCCCACCCCTCACACGTTTCGTGGCCCCATAGGGGCTCCGCCGAAGGTCCCAGTGGCACAGTCCGCATGCGTCCCTGCCACTCATTTCGGCACACCCCTCACACGTTTCGTGGCCCCACAGGAGGTCCGCCGAAGGTCCCAGTGGCACAATCCGCATGCGTCCCCGCCATTCATTTCGGCCCATCCCTCACACGCTTCGTGGCCCCATAGGAGCTCCGCCGAAGGTCCCACTGGCACAGTCCGCATGCGCCCCCGCCGTCCATTTCGGCCCACCACTCACACGTTTCGTGGCCCCATAGGAGCTCCGCCGAAGGTCCCCGTGGCACAGTCCGCATGCGTCCCCGCCATTCATGTCGGCACACCCCTCACACGTTTCGTGGCCCCATAGGAGCTCCGCCGAAGGTCCCCGTGGCACAGTCCGCATGCGTCCCCGCCGCTCATTTCGGCACACCCCTCACACGTTCAGTGGCCCCATAGGAGCTCCGCCGAAGGTCCCAGTGGCACAGTCCCCATGCGCCCTCGCCATTCATTTCGGCCCACCCCTCACGCGTTTCGTGGCCCCATAGGGAGCTCCACCGGAGGTCCCCGTGGCGCAGTCCGCTTGCGTTTCCCTCACCCAGTACAGCGTTCCGTCGTCGCTCTGCCCAGCGGCAAGAGCCTTGCCCGCTATCAGCCAGCCAGCTAGCTCTCTTTGCTCCGCGCAGCGGACGACCCGCGCGCGTCGCTTGGACCCCTCCGGGGCGACCAGCGCGCGTCGCGGGGACTCCGTGCTACGTTCTGCCCAGCGCCTCGCTCGCCCGTCGTCGCTCTGCCCAGCGGCAAGAGCCTTGCCCGCTATCAGCCAGCCAGCTAGCTCTTTCTGCTCCGTGCAGCGGACGACCCGCGCGCGTCGCTGGGACCCCTCCGGGGCGACCAGCGCGCTTCGCGGGGACTCCGTGCTACGTTCTGCCCAGCGCCTCGCTCGCCCGTCGTCGCTCTGCCCAGCGGCGAGAGCCTTGCCCGCTATCAGCCAGCCAGCTAGCTCTCTTTGCTCCGCGCAGCGGACGACCCGCGCTCGTCGCTGGGACCCCTCCGGGGCGACCAGCGCGCGTCGCGGGGACTCCGCGTTGCGCTGCGCCCGTTTTCGTTCGCGTTGTGTACCACGCCATTCATGTTGGCACACCCCTAGCACGGTTCGTTGTCTCATAGGGATCACCACCGAAAGAATCACAATTGCGGTACTCACACCTGCATATGGTTGGGTCCTTCGTCAAGCGAAGTTGAGGTTTTTACTGTGACTATCTTTGAATATATTTTGGCAGTTCTAAATTTTGTATCGAAAATCCCCCTGTAGGGGGACAGGCCCGACTTAAACCAAGGAGGGGGGGGGAAAGGCATCGAGCCCGAGTCGCCCACACATCGCCGATACTGGTCCGACAGCTCGCCCCGCCCAGGAGCGAGCGTGCGGATCTGCTTGTCCCGGGGGGCCCATCGCCGATCCATCGGCGAGGTATCGCCGATTCCAGCTCGAGGCGTTCCCCCCTGAGCTGGTCCCCCCTCCTCGATAAGTCGTGCATGTCCCCCTACAGGAGGAGTGTCTGAAATTAGTCAGCAAACTGGTCTGGGGACGACTTTTCGGCCATTGTTGAGTATTTTGGGGTATTTTTAAATATCTTATTTTCGCCCCAAACCCGCCTGTAGGAGGACATGTCCGACCAAACCTTATTGTGGCCCATCATGGACTGGTGGATCGAGTGCGATTTGTGTGGCTGTCATGGAGGTTGCTCAAGCTGCGCGTGCCAGATGCAGTTGCAGCGCGATGCGCCGTGGTTAAGGGTAGCGCACTGAATGGCACGTTTCCCCTCTTCTGCTCCGCGGCTCGCCTTGGCGTGGCAGTCGGCAGTCGACAGTCGGCAGTCTTCGGTCGTCGGTCGTCGGTCGTCGGTCGTCGCCGTATTCGGTTTCGTCTTCGGCGTCGTCGGTCGTTTTCGTTGTCGTTGTCGTTTTCGTTGTCGTCTTCGTCGCTCCTCAGAGGAGGGAAATGTACCGACGCCGCTAGCCGCTCCTCGTCGCCACGGCTGGATTCGCTTTCAATTCCTGGTCAGAACGCACCCGTGGAATGGTCGGGGGAGTAGTGGCATCGGTCTTATCTTGTCCCCCCGGAATCGTCGTCGTCGTCCATTCGACGGTTCTTGGGCGCTGTCGTCCGTCGGTCGGTCGGTCGGTCGGTCGGTCGGTCGGTCGGTCGGTCGGTCGGTCGGTCGGTCGGTCGGTCGGTCGTCGTCGTCGTCGTCGTCGTCGTCGTCGTCGTCGTCGTCGTCGTCGTCGTCCGCCACCATCGTATTCGGTCGTCGTCGCCGACCTCCAGCGCCACAGCACGACGCGGCGACGCTCGACGGGCGGCCTCTCCTCTTGGGAGGGAGGTGCTCTGGCCGAGGCCGCTTGGTCGGCCCACGAGGGGCCCGAGGAGGCGGCCCTTTGGGCACACTGGCCCGCGGCGAGAGGCCAGCTCTCGTGGGCGGGAGGGGGAGGAGGAGGAGGAGGAGGAGGAGGAGGAGGAGGAGGAGGAGAGGAGAGGGAGGAGGAGGAGGAGGAGGGAGGAAGGAGGAGGAGGGGAGAGGAGGAGGTGGAGGAGAGGAAGGAGGAGGAGGAGGAGGAGGAGGAGGAGGAGGAGGAGGAGGAGAGGAGGAGGAGGGGGAGGAGGAGGAGGAGGAGGAGGAGAGGAGAGGAGGAGGAGGAGGAGGAGGAGGAGGAGGAGGAGGAAGAGGAGGAGAAGGAGGAGGAAGGGTCCAGGGGCCGATGTGGGCGGACTTCGAGGGAAGGCCATGGAAGAAGCGTCGGGGGTTGCTCAAAGTGCCCCTGGCCGAAGGTGCCCCCGGGCGGGCAGGGGGCCCCGGGGGGGCTGCAGGGCCCGCGGCGTGAGAACAGGTGGGGCGCCCGGCGCAGCCCTGGGGGAGCGGGCCGAGGCCACGGCAGCTGGCCTTCGGGGGGCCCTCGTCGCCATGCGGCCGGACGCAGCTCGGACCACTCGTGCGTCGGGGCCCCGTGGAGCGGTCTTTGGCTGCCGTCCTGGGTGGGCGAGCCGAGGCCACGGCGGCTGGCCTCCAGGGGGCCCTCGTCGCCATGTGGCCGGACGCAGCTCGGACCACTCGTGCGTCGGGGCCCCGTGGAGGGGTCCAGGGAGCGGTTTTGGGGTGCCGTTCTCTCAGCTCGCCTTGCTCCGGTACGGAGTGGTCAAGGATCGGGGAGGGGGTGCTCGAGGTGCGCAGGAGACGGGCACCGCAAGGCTGCCAAAGGGCCCCTGAACCGCAGCCGGTGGCCCACCGCGTGGCACGACAGGTGCACGTTTCTCCCCCCCCTCCTTCCCCCTTCCCTGGGGGAACAAAAAGTCACATAAACATCGAAACTCGGAGGTCCGCGCGGATTTCTCGGATCGGCGCTGGACCCCCCTCCCTGGCGCGCGGAGCGCGCCAGGGGCGGCGCCGGAGGCGCCGCCGGGGGGCCCCAGCGTCACCGCGTCCCCTGTTCCCCCCCGTGTCATCTCCGCCCGTTCGCCAACGCCCAGAGGTCGCGGCGTCCGAGGTCTGGGTTCGGGGGGCCACTGCCCTGCGCCCCGCTGCCCCCTGCCCCCCCGCCTGGCCCCCCGTGCCCAGCAGGGCGGGGAGAGTTCAGGCAGCCCCAGGATGAGGACGAGTCTTGCCAGTGCGTTCTGGGAGCGCCCTTGGACGGCCGCGGCTTCTGATACATCTTCCAGACCCCAGAACCTCCTGCTCTCGGAGATTCCTGCTTCCTCCTCGCTCTTTTTCGTCGTCGTCATCCTGCTTCGGTCTTCGGGCGGGGCTGTTTTGGATGACTTCGTCGGACAGCTGCCTTCTGCGCACACTGCGAGGGCCAGCCTTCTGTTCGGACTCTGCCCGGGTCTCGCTCGCTGGGGCTCTCGCGCTGGTGCCGGAAGGTCTCCACGGTGCGCTGGGGACCGCGGGCTTCCGAGGCCCGAGTGAGCCCTCCGACAGGCAGAATGGCATTATTCGGAATGGCATTATTCGGGGGTGGACAGGACCCCCAACAGTGACACGTCGATTAGTGAATGGTCCGTTTTCGGTTCTCGAGAGGGCGCCGTGGCCGTTATTTTCCAGGCTTGCGCGGGCCAGGTTTGGGCCTCAGGTCGTTTTCACTAAACCACGTTTTACTAAAGGGGGGTCTGTCCATCCCCGAATTCTGACCCCCGGAGAGACTCGAGGAAGCGCGGACATAGACCAAGGCGCGATGCGCCGTGCTCAAGGGCAGTGCTGAGTGGCACGCTGCCCCTCTTCCGCGCCGCGGCTCGCCTTGGCGTGGCAGTCGGCAGTCGGCACTCGTCGGCCGTCGGTCGTCGGTCGTCGGTCGTCGGTGGCGGCCGTATTCGGTTCCAGGCGCGTGGAACAGCGGCGGGCCCCACTTCCACGGGATCGGCGCGGTCTGCCGCCAGACCACGCGGCACTGGCCTCGTGCTTCGGGGGTGCCCCCCCCGATCCGCGGAGCTGGCGCACGCGCGGCGGGCCCACGGATCCCTCAGCCCATGCTCGCGTGCGCCCGGTGGCCTCGGCACCGATCTCTTTCCCGCCCGGCCCCTCTGCCTTCTGGGCCCAGCAGCTCCCTCCTCCTCCTCCTCCTCCTCCTCCTCCTCCTCCTCCTCCTCCTCCTCCTCCTCCTCCTCCTCCTCCTCCTCCTCCTCCTCCTCCTCCTCCTCCTCCTCCTCCTCCTCCTCCTCCTCCTCCTCCTCCTCCTACTCCTCTCCTCCTCCTCCTCCTCCTCCTCCTCCTCCTCCTCCTCCTCCTCCTCCTCCTCCTCCTCCTCCTCCTCCTCCTCCTCCTCCTCCTCCTCCTCCTCCTCCTCCTCCTCCTCCTCCTCCTCCTCCTCTCCTCCTCCTCCTCCTCCTCCTCCTCCTCCACCTCCTTCCTCAAAGCCAGGGGCCATGCCTGCTCCGCATTGCTCCGCCCTGCTCCGCCCTGCTCCGCCCTGCTCCGCCTTCCCATGCCGCGCCCGTGGCATCCGCAGTCCATGCCGGCGCGTGCCCGAGAGGCGTACCCCGGTGAGCGACGCGAGAAAACAGGGTCGGCGGCGCGGGCATTCGCGTCTAAGCTGCCCGCGCAAGGTCGCGCGTGAGCGTCCTCCTCTCCACGCGGTGTGCCACGCCGGCGGGCCGCGCAAACCGGGGCGTGAGGTCGCCATGCCTTCTCGCGTAAGTCGTAGAAGTAAGCACGGCAGAAGCATAAACTTTTGGCGCTTCGCGCGGATTTCTTGGATCCGCGCTGGGCCCCCGGCGGCGCCTCCGGCGCCGCCCCTGGCGCGCTCCGCGCGCCAGGGAGGGGGGTCCAGCGGAGATCCAAGAAATCCGCCCGGAGCGCCCAAAGTGCATGTTTATACAGTTCTTTTCTTCTGGTACAGTAGGGGTCCTGAAGAAGGAACCCTTTTCGTTGGGGAGGGGCTCCGTGTTCCTTAAGTGTTTCGCAGCTTGCCTCAGGTTTTCCTCAGGTTTTCGATGGGACATCGAAGTTTCACTTGTGGAAAAAAGGGGCCTCGTTCCTTTTTTAGGGTTCCTTAGGTCAACGCCCCCACTGTAAGATCGGGGGTGGACAGGACCCCCAACAGTGACACGTCGATTAGTGAATGGTCCGTTTTCGGTTCTCGAGAGGGCGCCGCGGCCGTTATTTTCCAGGCTTGCGCCCGCCAGGTTTGGGCCTCAGGTCGTTTTCACTAAACCACGTCCATCCCCGATAAGACCCGTTTTTCGTTTCGTCGCTCCGATGCCTGCTGCCCTCCGCGGGCCCCGCCCCGCCGCTGCGAGGTGCCGGCCCGCGAGCCGCCCAGCGGCGCGGCCGCGGCGCCGCCGCCCAGAGTGGAGCCCGCGCGGGCGGCCCCGGAGGGGGTGGCCCCGGCCTCAGTGGGTCGCCGCGGTCCTTTTCACATCGGGGTTCACGTCAGGGCTGGACCTGAACGATGTTTTTGCGATTTCGTGGGCCGATGTCGTTTTGACTTCGTTTTGCGGTAAGGGCGGGTTGAGCACAACACGAAGGAAAACGAAACCAGAGCGGAAACGACAAACACCGCTCAGGCTCCGCCCTGGCCCACGTCATGAACACATCACGACGTCGTGGGTCTGGGCTCTCGGGCCAGCGGCGGCCCCCGGCGGCCTCTGGCGACCCTCGGAGGGCCCGCGGCGGCACCTCGGAGGACTCGGGGGTGGACAGACCTCCTGCCCTGACACGTCGATCAGGGAATTGGCCGTTCTCGGTTCGCGAGGGGGCGTCGCGGCCGTCATTTCTGCGGGTCCAGGTCCGTCGGTTTCGGTCCCAGGCCGTTTTCACTAAGGGGAGGCTTACTAGAGGGAGGTTTGTCCACCGCCGAATAACGGCTGCCGAACAGAAATGCAGCCAACCCGCATAGGAAGGATGGGCAGCCTTCCCAAGGGTACCCTTGCATCCTTGCCCGTTCGGCCCATCCTTGGTCACGGTCGCTGGCCAACCTCGCTCGAAACACGTTCTCATGGGCCTCCAAGGCCCTCGAATCCTTACCGCGCATCTTAATGATGCGGGCCGACTGTAAACGGCATAAGCGTCGGCCTTCGGAGGCCCGCGCTGATTTCTTGGATCGGCGCTGGGCCCTCCTGGCGGCGCCTCCAGCGCCGCCCCAGGCGCGCTCCGGGGATCCGGCGCAGAGACCGTGCCAGGAGCGACTGAGCTCCTGTGCTCGGCGGCGAGCACAAGCCGAGGGCCCTCAAACGGTGTGGTGACCACACCGTGTGGTGAGTCAGTGGGGATTTGGGGCGACCGTGCGGCTTTGGGACTCGGGTCGTTCTCCGATGATGTCTCGTGCGACGCGGGCCTCCGAGGTCGCGAACGGTGCGGCGGCGGACCGTGCGGTGGTGCTTCGGGACTTCGAGGTCACAGCGCAGTCTTTCACCACACGTTTTGGGACGCCCAAACAATGGGGGTGGTGTGAGAAGGGTGGCCTTCGAAGGATGCAGAAGCTAAGAAGCCTCCCCTGCCTTCTGAGACGGCCCTCACCTGGCGCCCCCGCCTTTCTGCGCGCCGCGAATCTGCATCCCGGGTGATCTCCCGTCCTCGGGGTCTTCTGGCTTCCACAGGGGCTCCTGGGAGCGCTTGGCGTGCCCCTGCTGCAGTGGCCGCCGGGGTTAGCTGAAGTGTTCGCCACGGCACTGCCGAAAAGCTGTACCCAAGGAGGCCTATGTGAAGTTGCGCTTGCCCAGGGCGCCCGACGAGGGCCCCATGGGCAGCCCCGGGCCCCTGTCTCCACGGGCGGAGGCAGCTGGAGTGGCAGAGCGGGGTGTCTTCTATGGGGGCGACCCCAGGCCTGCTCTCCAGTCGGGTAGTATGGCCAGGACCCCGGGTAAGGGGACCCGGTTAGTGGTAGGGCCCCGGAGCCTTCGAATCGGCCAGAATCACTAAGCCAGGTTTGCCGTAGCTGCCGTTTTTCGGGTGACGGCGGTTCCGGTCAGTGGAAATTGGACGGGGGGGCGCCCCTGGTACAGATCACTAAACCAGGTTCCACTAAACCCAGTTCTACCAACGCCCGATTCAGGGGCTGACGGGGACCGGCCTTGTGGTGCATGGCTCTTTGACGAGGCGAACGATGCACCCCCCCCCCGAAAAGAGATCTCCGTGCAGGAGCAGGGCTTGATGCTGGTGGATACCAAGCCGGTCCCTGGCCTTGCATGGCGGGAAAGACGCCGCCGCCTCATCAATCAAAGTTATTCTGACCTAAGACGTCGCGTATTCCCACCAGCCCATCCAACAACAGACGCCAGTCGAGTTGCACTGATCAGGGATGCGTATTAGCATGCGGCCCAGCGGTGACTCGCATCCGTCTTCGCGGGTTTTTGGAAGGGCGGGGATGAAGAAGGGGAGGAGAAAAGGTGGAGGACTCTTTCTGTGCGCCGATTGCGGGGGAAGGGATGGGGGGATGAGCGGAAGAGGAGGTGTGGGAGGAACGCAGGCGAGGAAGAAGAGGAAAGAGAAGCAGCATCAGACAACGACGAAGACGACGACGACGACGATGAAGACGACGACGACGAAGACGACGACGACGTCGGAGCCTTGTGGGGCCCTCTTGGAGCGGTCTTGGGTTGGCCTTGGGCGCTCTTGGGGCCGTCTTGGGCTACTATTGGGCCCCTCTTGGCGCCGTCTTAGCTTTCTTGGAGCCGTCTTGAGGCTTTCAGAGCTCATCGAAAGCGAAAACGGCGAGAATGTAACACACATGTTGGGAACAAACACTGGGGTTTTGAACGATTTTGGCCTCTCGGGGGTCTCCGTTGGAGGCTCGGAGGGCACTAGGAGCCGCCTTGGAGCGGTCTTGGGGTCTCTTGGAGGCATGGTGGCAGCTATACTGAACCATGTTGCGATATCTTGAGCGATCTGGGAGGCCATTTGGGGCTCTTTGGGGCCATCTTGGAGGCCATCTTTGGGCCATGTGAGACCCAGGGGGAGGGCGTAGGGGCAGGAGGAACCTCCTCCCCGAAGGGGAGGAAGGGAGTCAGCAGAGCGAGCTCGTTGGACCACTCACGCCCAGAATGCTGGTTGGAGTCCATATTGGACGTGCTCTCGTGCTTCTTGGGGGCCTGCAGGCCCTCAGAAGACCCCTGGATGCTCCCAAGGGACGACCCAAGACTCAGGAGGGGGAAAAGCACACAGACACAATTAATCGTCGATCCCTAGGAAAATATGGGAAGTGGTGGGGAAGACGACAACCCAGAACATATGGGAAACTATGTTTTTTTATGTGTGTATTTATTCGTGTGTCCCAGGGCCCCTGCAAAGACACCATGAGAGTCACAAGAGGGGCCCCTGGAGGCCCACGCGTTGCACCAGAGGGTCCCGCGACGCCGCCGAGGTGCCCCTGAGAGGCCGAGCCGCCAGAAGCCCTCAAGACAATGCTGGTGGGTACCCAGATATTCGACGCTTCAAACAAATAATTCGTGACGCTTCGCGCATCCCCACCAGCCCATCCAGAAACGATCAGCAGGGGAGTTGGTGAATCAGGGGCGGCAGGACACATGCAGTCGCGCAGCCGTCTTCGAGAAAACGAGCATCACGCATAGCTTCCCGCATTGAAGTTTAAACTGGAAATCAGTGCAAGCAACGATGGTGCTTCGATGAGGGGTGAGGGGTGCTTCGATGACTCGTAATGGCTGTTGCACTGATTTGTATCTTAGACTCGCGTGCGTTCCGAAACTTGGAGGCATCTTGGGTCCCTTATGGGATTCTCTTGGGCCCCTCTTGGGGCCTCCTGGGGCTCTTTCTTTGGGCTCTCCTGAAGTCCTCTTAGGGCCTTCTTGGGGCTCCTTGGGGCTCTTTTGGGGAGTCTTGGGGCCCTCTTGGAGCTCTTTTGGGGGGTCTGGGGGCCTTCTTGGGGCTCTGTTGGGATGCCTGAGGGGCCTCTTGGGGCCGTCTTGGACCCTTTCGCTAAATAAGAGGGGGGTCCTTAACTCCTGTCCCCCCTCGGAGGCTCAACAATGCCGTCTAGGGGCCCTCCTGGCCCGCTCTTGGAGCGCTCTTGGGCGCTCTTGGGGCCGTCTTGGGGCCCTCTTGGGCCCCTCTTGGGGCTATCTTGGGCCGTATTGGGGCCACCTTGAGGCCTCAAGAGCCCATCGGAGGTGAAAAAGCGAGAAGGCAAAAAACATGGATCTTCCCTCGGTGTTTGAAGGATTTTGGCCTCTTGGGGGGGTCCTCGGAGGGCTCGAAGGGCACTTGAAACCGTCTTGGGGCCGTCTTGAGGCCTCTTGGATGCGTGTCGGAGGCTATCTTGAGCCATCTACTGTTCTCTTGGGCCACCTTGGAGGCGATCTCGCACTCTCTGAAGCCTTCTTGGAGCCATCTTGGGCCATCTTGGACGCTGCTCTGGGTCGGGCCCCCCCCGTCCAAACGCAGGGAGGAGGGGGAGGTAAACCTCCCGAACAGGGAAAGGAAGGAGGTTGGAAAAGGAAACGCCCTAGACCACCTGCGCCCAGAGGGCTGGTGGGATTGGAGTGGGCAGCTTGTGGCCGTTTTCGGCCTCTGGGGGGCCCTCGCCGGGCCTCGGGACCGTCAAACAACGATTCAGGACAAAAAACCGGTCCCGGAGAAATGGCCCAGACCTCCGGGACCGATGCATCGGAAAAATTGGAGCAGCCGGATGTCTGGGTAGCGAACACGGCTTTCAAGATTGCCTAGAGGGCTCCAGTAGTGTCCCAGACAGTGTCATGATTCATGAGGCTTCACATCAGCGCCAGGCGCTTCGCCAGAAGGCAACAGAAGGCCGCTGGAACAATGTCGTCTGGAAGCTCCAAGCGTTTACATGATTACACCTCGTTTCAAATCGTTGTATGCTGGAGTCTGATTTGCGAGGCCCACAGGGCTTCGGCAGGGCCCCAGAAGTCCCCCGAGAAGCCCATGCAGGGACCCAGGGCCCCCCAAGAGAGGGATCCGATGTCTTCGACAGGGGCTGAGGCTGCCCGAAAAAGTTCCCGTAATTAGGCCCCTCAAGATGGCCAAAGGCCTTGGAGTCTTTCACGATGGCTCCAGTGGGTCTCCTGACGGCTCCGGAGGGATTCCTATGAGTACGAAGTGGCTCAAGTAATGCCCCTAAAGCCCCGCAGTGGTTTTCAAGAGACTCCAATCGGCACCGCAGCCTTTTCCAACAGCCTGCCAGAAGGTTTTCGAGAACTCTCTGCGGCTTCCGCGCGCGCGGCCCAGATCTTCGAGTCTTCTCCCGACTGCTTTGCGTGAAGTCGTCTGCGAGGCGTGGTTCCAGACGTTCAATCGCGCGTCCGTGCAACAACGCGTTGCTTCCGCGTAGCCATTGGCTCAAGGCGTCCCACGGCCCAATCAGATAAAGCAATTCAAGAGAAGGGCGTTGGGGCGTGGGAATGCAGGCAGGCTTCGGCCAAGGGTCACTGCGGTTGAGCTGTTGTGTGTGCTGGCGACGCAACCACAGGTCGACCAGAGAATGCCGGGCGTCGCCGAGGCTGACTACACCGAGGCGACAGATGGCAATGGGGACTCTGTCGAGGATGCCGCAGCCCACGCTGCTCTCGACGGCGATGAGACCATGGAGGTGGACCGCCCCGCGACAGGGGCAGAGCGACGAGAGCTAGAAGTCGTCGCCTTCAACTTTGCCGCGCGAGCGCAGCGGCGGCTGCAGCGGCACGCCCGCCGCGCCCAGGTGCGGCGCGTCGTCGGCACCCTGACGGTCGAGGAGTGCGTCGACGTCGACGAGCCCGCCGCCTCCGCGGGCGCCCCCGGCGACGTGTCCAGCGAGGAGGACGTCAGCATCTTGGCGCAGCGCGGCGCTGGGCCGCGCCCGCCCACCCGGCGGTGGCCCTGGCCCCCGCGCCCGAGCGGCCGCGGGCACCCCGGCCGAGGCCTTCCTGGTCGCCCCTGGCGCCCTGGCGCGCGGCCCGTGCACGCGGCAGCACCCCTCGCGCCGGCCGCGCCGCGCGCGGGCAGCTCGGCTCCGGCCGCCGGCGCCGCGCCGGGCGGGGGCGGCGCTGCTGGTGCGCCGCGCGCTGCGCGGCCGGCGGCGCTTCTCGCCGGAGGGCTGCGGCCAGGCCTGCCGCCCAGGCGGACGGAGCCGCGGCGGCGGGAAGCCGCGAGGTCGCGGTCGCGGGCGCGGGCACGGCAGGATACCCGCGGCCCTGGTCACGAGGGCGGCCTCGACGCAAGTGAGGATCGCGAGGTCGACCTCGACTCAAACGACGAGGCCCTGCCTTCTCTCGACGACCAGAGCCTGCGCGTTGACGAGGGAGGCCAAGAAGCCGCGCGGTCTGTCGTCATGGGCGATCCGTACGCGGCGATTGAGTTGGAGCAGGAGCGCCACCAGCAGGCGTGGGAGAGGCGCGAGCGCGAGTTGGAGCGATTCCAGCTGCGGCGAGAAGAGGAGGAGAGGCGCATGCTCGAGCGGGGCGCCGAAGAGGCTGCGGAGGCCGTCCCTGAAGCCGCCCTCGCCTTCCTGCAGGATTCCCTGGACGACGTGGTGGACCTGCAGCTTTCGCCCAGCCGCTCCTCGTCGAGCTCGTCGGCGGCGGCCATTCACCAGCCGCCCGCCTCTGCGGCGGCCCCGGTCCAATCCGAGGACGCCTGGCCACCCGCTAACGCCTTTTCGGAGCACCCCCCCGCCTGGCCTGCGCCGCGGCCCTGGGCAGAGCGGGACTGGCCAGACGACGGGGGCATGCGCCGCCTGCGGCCATCTGGCTGGGACAGGGCGGGCCCGGCCAGGCCGCAACCGCAGCTGAGCCCTTGGCTGAGCAGCCCACCCGTGCCACCACCACCGCCGCCGCCTCCAGCTCCGCCAGGCGGCGGGCGCCAGCCCTCGCAGTCAGCTGTGCCGCTGGGTGCGCGCACCGACGCCCCATCCGCCTGGATAGTGCCCGGCCCACCAGCGCCAGAGCCGCGCGAGGCGCACTTCTACGTGGAGCTGGTCCGGCATGGCATGGGGTACCAGACTTGCAGTGCGTGCCACGAGCCCTTCCTCGTCGGCACCCTGCGCTTGGGGTTTGCGCCCCGCGGCACCGGTCTCGAGACGCACACGGAGCCCATGTGGATCCACGTGCCCAGATGCGTCGGGCGTGTCGGCCTCAATGTGCGGGAGGCCGATCGTGTTTGTTTCAGCCATTTCGTCCCTGGCCACGAGCGCGCGCGCGTCATGGAGGAGCTGATGGCCCAGCAGCGCCGGAGCAATATGGTTGGCCTCCTGGCGTTGCCCCCGCTGCTGGCCACGCGCACGTGGCGTCATCAGCTCGCCGCGCTGCAGCTGTGGCCGGAGACGCTGGTGCCCGCGGCCCTTGGCCCGCCCGCGCGTGCAGGCGCTGTGTCCTCGCCGCAGCCCAGCGCGGCACTGATGCCCGTGCAGCAGTGGGCGCGCATGGCTGCCGCGCGCATCGGCCCCCCGGTGTGGCCGAGCGGCGTGCTGGCCGGAATGCCACCTCCGCCGGCGCGCGCGGCGCAGGCCGAGGCGGCCACCGTGGAGGCACTCCTGTCGGCCGTGCCGGTGCAGATCCTGGCCGAGCAGCGGAGTGACAATTGCGTCATATGCTACGAGGCGATGCTCGGCGGCCAGGAGGCCCGGCGGCTGCCCTGCCTTCACATGTTTCACCGCGAGTGCATCGACCGCTGGCTGAGGATAAAGCCGACTTGCCCTCTCGACAATCTGCGGCTGGAGGACATGATATCGAGGCCCGAGTCGCTGTTCGAGGACGCCTCGCCAGGTGCTGCGCGCTAGGCCGTGGGCCCCTCGGAGGCTGAGGTCGCCGAGGACGGGCGGACAGGGCGCAGGAGCGACGCCAGAGAAAGCACGACAGGTTCGTGCCCGTTGCCCGGGGGCACGCGAGCGTTGAGCAGCAGGCGCGATAATGCATGGGCATGGGTTTTGCTCCGTGCTCACTTGGCAGGGGCGCAGAACTATGGTGATGTATCCCATGCTGCATGGTCGCCTCATCAAGGGTGGGCACTGCGATATGTTGTATGCGCTTCGAGGCGGCGACGTTGCACACCTCTCTTGCACCGTATGCATTTGCAGCAATCGTTGTTCGCGTTTCGTTCTCAACCGCTGGTGTGCGGGAGGCGGGCTGCCTGCAGTCCAGGCGCCCCGAGATGCTCTCTCCTTCGTCCCTGTCCCTCTCCCCCGCCTCCAGCCCCAGTCAGCGGCGGGGTCACTCTTGTGGACATCGTCTGTGCTTCGCCTTCAGCCGATGACTCGAGGGAGGCTTGCTGGCTGCAGCGGGCGCTCGGTGATGCCCCCTCCGATCACCCTCCCTCGGCTTCACGCGAGCGACGCAACAAAAACGGGGTCGTCTGCGCCGACATCGGCGCGTAAGCTGCTGGCGTAAGGTCATGCGCGAGCGCCCTCACTTCCAATGCAGCGTGCCG
>CAUYUJ010017549.1:411144-481144 GCA_963575745.1 Prorocentrum cordatum | reverse complement strand
CGAGCAGGTTCAACCTCGCTCAGCGCTCTTCTCAAGGCGAGCCTGTGACGTGCATCAGCATGAGCCTGGCTGACCTTTTCAGGGTCTGGTAAACAACGTTGGCGTTAAGTCGGGCCTGTCCCCCTACAGGGGGATTTTCGACGAAAAATAAAAAATACACCAAACATGGTCAACAATATAGTCATTTTTTGTATCAAAATAGTCAACAAAATAGTCAACACCAAAATGCACCAGAAAATGTCAAAAAAAATACACCAACATAGTATTGTTTGACATTTGTGGGGTATTTTTGGGTATTTTCATTTTTCGTCGAAAATCCCCCTGTAGGGGGACACGCCCGACATAACGTCGACGCTCTCCGATATCACCGCGCCGCTCGGCGCCCGCTCGACAGGGCGACGGGATCGGCGAGGCGCCGCGGCCGTGGCGACCGCGGGCCGCCCCACGTCTTCATTCAGGAGGAAAGGAACACACAGACACAATTAATCCTCGATTCCCCAGAAAGTAGGGGGAAATATGGGAAGTGGGGGGAAACAGAAACCCCAAAACTATGGGAAACTATGGGGAATGTTTTTAATTGTGTGTATTTATTCGTGTGTCCTTGGGCCCCTTCATTCATGGCCTGACTCGGGGGGTGTGCGGGGTGTGGGGGGGGCCTCTTCTGCAGGACAAGGCACGAACGAAGGAGGACGCCGTGCCCTGACGGCGCATCGGCAGACGGATGGAACGTGCGAATCTCACGCGTGCCCTGCATGCAGGAACAAAAGACACACGGCTGCACATCGCCTCGGGGAGCCGTAAAAAGTCTTTGTTCCCCACGGAGTGCCGCGGATGGCTGCGCGACATGTCAGAGGGAGGGGGACGGGGAGGCGGGCGATGGAGAGAGACGGGAAAGTGCGTGGCAATCAGGAAACCACGATGCTACATTGCACAGCGTTGGGCCACAACTGCGCGCCATTCTGCAGAGTTTTGCAGCACCGTCTGTAGTGTATTATCAGAGTTGTCGTGAGCCACAGACAGAGCCTCGGCGCGAAGATGCGTTGTCCTTGCAGAATTGCGAGAAGACTGAACACTCCGTTGGGGCCTGATTCGTTTTGGTTCTAGCACACTCGAGGGGCCCAGATACTATCCAGAGTATTTGACCCAGCAACACCTGGGCGACTGACCCGATGGCGACACCGAAACCTGGTGCACTGCCCGAGGCACCACACCCGGCGCTCGGCGGCGGGACCCCCGAGTTGTTCAACCCCACCCCCGGGTACCGGCTGCTCGCCTCAGTAGCACCGGCAACGTTAACGCTCGTTGTCGTCCAGCCCTCGGGTTGCTGCGCCTCGCCGAGACCGCTCTGGGGTTCCCGACTCGTCCCGAACAGCCGCAGGAGCTGAGTCAGAATAGTTGTCGGCTGCACCCCAACATACTAATACTATGTGTGCGCCGCCCCCCCAGGGGCGATGCTCGCACCGAGACATGGTGTATGCATCGTGGCGGGCGCTTTCTGGCTGCACCGCTCGGGAAACGATATACGATAAGATGGGTATACTCTATGTTCGGGTCGGACGCGCGCCTCCGAGGAGGACATCCAGTATCAGTATGTCTCTGTGCGTCCCATAGTCAAGGGGATAGGTGTGTGTGGGGGGGGATGCGTCGACCTTCGAACCTTCGATCGCCCGTGCATCGCCGCTAGGGGCCCGATGGCCCAGCCCGCCCAGGAGCGGGCGGCTTCGACACCGGGGGCCTCTCGCCGATCCATCGGCGATGTATCGCCGATTCCAGGTCGAGGTTCCCCCCCCCTCCTCCCCCCTACGCATCGTCGACCCTCAAACGTTTGATCGGATCTTGCGCCCACGGCGCGCAACGATCTCTCACGGCAGTGCGCGAGCCCCTCCCGCTGGCGCAGCGCCAAGGCGCTCCGGTGCACTTTCTCCCGGGCGCTGGCCGCGCCCTCAGCGATCTTTTCTGTCGAACCGAGTGGGCCGCAACGGAAAGCGTAGAGGAATATGGAGGAGGAGGAGGAGGAGCAGGAGAAGGAGTACGAGGAGGAGGAGGAGGAGTAGGAGAAGGGGGAGGATGATGAGGAGGAGGGGGAGGATGAGGAAGAGGAGGAGGAGGAGGGAGGAGGGAGGAGGGAGGAGGGAGAAGGGTGGAGGGATGAGGTAGAGGCAGGAGGGAGGAAGGGTGAGGAGGAGGAACAGGGAGGAGGGAGGAAGGAGGAATTTGAAGGAGGAGGAGGAGGAGGGGGAGGAGGAGGAGGAGGAGGATGAGGAGGATTAGCGCGTGGTGGAGGGGGCGGTCGCCTGGTGACTACTAGCCGCCCGCGGCCAGGGATCCCGCTGTGGGGATGGGCCGTAGGACTCGGCGGAGCTCCAATCGCCGAGCCACTCCCTTCTGTCAGGGCTGCCGTGCATGATTTTCAGGGAAGCACCACCCTTTTGGGAAGCTCTCAACCTGATTTACTGACTTCTACGGTCTGTCTTTACAAGCTTTGATCGACTGGGCAACACATACTAAGCAGAGCGCCACTTAGAAACAAGACGCCTGCACGGGTGCACACCGCAATAGTGCACAAGACAAGAAAGTCAAAGCAACACAGATGCAGACCACGGCTCATCACGGAGAGCGGGGAAGACTAATCCCACGGGCCTCTCCCAAGATTCTTATGCACCAATGGGCAGCGGAATGCAAAGGCCTGGAGCGAGCCCTAATTGCAGCATGGCTTGCCTCAGGCGGCAAGCGGAGAAAGGTAAAACCATCCAGACTTATGATGGATGTTTTGCATGGCACGGGCCTTGCCGTACTCGCCGACGCACTCCTTCCACCAGTCCATGTTGTCAGACTTCGTTAGCAGATAGTCGCCCAACCGGCCGGAGACTGGCATCGCAGGCATTTCCTTCTCTACGAAGTCCTTGTACCACCCGTCCTTGACCACCATGATCTACATTTCTTTCCGATTTCGGCATAGCGGAACTGCTTGTATCTGTGGGTGGCGTAGTCCTTGCCGTACTTGACATTGCAGCCCTTCCACCAGCCCATGTTGTCAGCCTTCTTCTGCAGGTTTGCGACCTTGTTGATCTTGCGATGGCCTGGGGCATCGATGAAGACTGTGTAGTGCCACTTCTCGGTGTAGAAGTCTTGGGTGGTGCAGGCGCTGGTCACCCCGCACTCGTGCTCCTCCTTCTGACGGTCCATGTAGAACGTGAAGGCGATGGAGCCTGGTACTAGGCATACGGCCTCCTCCTTCAGCTTCTCCAGCTCGCGTTGCGGAAGGCCGCCCAGGTCGTAGTTGAGGCTGGCGGTGGTGGTGCTCTCGCCGATGTCGACATGCCCGCAGATCACGATGGAGAGGTGCTTCTTCGCAAGAGTGGCAGGCATGGCAGACTGGTGGGGAATGATCCGAAAAACTCTGGGGGCGGAAGCGAACACGAAATGTTCGAGCCCCAAGCTCCTGGACCTGACCAGGAGTGAAATGCTGTGGTGTCCTCGGCCCCCAGAGGCCGAGGACTTGAGCCAAAATGGCTACGGAGGAGGATGAGGAGGAGCATGAGGAGGAGGAGGAGGAGGAGGAGGAGGAGGAGGAGGAGGAGGAGGAGGAGGAGGAGGAGGAGGAGGAGGAGGAGGAGGAGGAGGTGCCACGTTTTGCCCTCGACACTCGAGGACCGTCGAAGGGGCAGGGTGTCGGACGTTTCTGGCTCCGGGGGCCTCCGGAGGCCTCCCGGGACCTCGGGGGGGTCTCGCAAAGGTGGTTGACCAGGTGTTCAACCTTCAGTGGTCGCGGATTCTGACGTGCTGGAGCACTCGTCGGTCGTACCCAAGGTCGCTGCACCTAGCCTTCTGCCGACAGTCACAGACTGTGGCGTGCTGGAGCTCTCAGTGGTGGAATCAACCGGAGGCAGGGTAGGCAGGGAGGCCGATAGGAGGGAGGGAGCGAGGAGCGAAGGGCACGGGTTGAAATCGTGCAGGTCGAATTCCCCGCGACCGGCCCCAATGTCCTGGAGCTCCCGCTGTGCACGCAACGCAGCGATTGAAAGCACAGCGGTTGAACATGTGGTGGACGAGCGTGAAGATGTCTCGGTGTCAGCCCATCATGCTAATGCTATGTGTGCGTCGCCCTCCCCTCCCCCCTCCAGGGGCGGCGCGCGCGCGCGCCGAGAAGTCGTATGGTATAAGCTCCGCGGCGGGCGCTCTCTGGCCATACCGCCCGCGAAATGATGTGCTACAACATGCTTATTCTATGTGTATGTTCGGGTCGGGCGCACGCCTCTAAGGAAGACGTCTAGTACTAGTAGGTCCTTCTGCGTCCCACTGTCGAGGACTGGGTCGTGCTGGAGTGCTGTCCGCTTTTGGTCGCGAGGGTAGAGGTCGCCGTGGTCGTTGAGCTCCCCGAGCTTGCAGGCTGGACCCACGCGAGGGCGAGAGAGGGCCAGTGAGGCACCGAAGGAGAGAGAGAGAGGGAGAGAGAGAGTGAGAGAGATCCATGTCCCTGGTGTCCGCGACGGCGGCATCGGGCGGGTAGCCCGCTCTCCCCTGCATCCCCCCCCTCACTTCCTCCTGCCACGTGTGCTTTGAGGGATTCATGCTTGGATTGGTCGAGAAAGAGAGATCGAGAGAGAGAACACAACAACATCACCAACAACAACAACACCAACAGCAACAGCAACAGCAACAGCAACAGCAACAGCAACAGCAACAGCAACAGCAACAGCAACAGCAGCAAAAACAAGAACATCACCACCAACAACAGCAACAACACCACCAACAACAACACAAAAGAGAGAGAGAGAGAGAGAGCGAGAGAACGAAGGAAGGGGGAATAACGCAAGAGGACGAAAACACCCCAGACCCCCTCGTGTCGTGAAACAGCGACACCCGGTGTTTCTTTATTCTGGGGATCTGGGGGCCCACACTGGGCTTCGGGACCGTCAATAAACGATCGGATGAATAGCAGGTCCCAAGGAGGGGGTCCATACCTCTGGGGGTCGACGTTGTGAACAAAATGCCGTTGGGGGTCTGGGATGAAGGGTTCCCCACCGATTTCCTTCCCCTGTGAATTCAATGACATCGCTGCAGTGCATGGAATCAAGTCCAGCGCACGGTCCACAGGAGAAAGAGAGAGAGAGAGAGAGAGAGAGAGAGAAAGAGAAATAGAGACAGAAAACTAAAGAATGGTGCTAGTAGTCAACGAGTTCTGTGAGTCGTGACTTCGATGATTTATCCAACTTCGCAGTGAATCGCGGCAGCTACGATGCAGTTTTTGTATTGTTTCAGATCCGCACGATGCTCTTCAGTGCCCACCGCGTCCTGCTCGCCATGAGTGTGCGCCGTCCCGTATTGTGGGATGGCGGATGACCAGTCCGCCGCTCTTGGCGCTGCACGTGCAGCGTCATGTGGGTGGTTCTTTTGATCAAAGTCACTGAAGCCAATGAATACTGCCACTCCCGCGCCCCCCCGCTACCCACACGCAGGGCGAGCAGGCAAAGCTGAACGGGCAAGTGGAGCATTTCTCAAGGGAAATAGATGAAACAGGATAGCTGGACCTGGCAATCGACCTTGCATCGCAGGTGGCGTCAACCCTGTCGTAACGGGGCCAGTCGTGGTCGCACTGGTGTCCCAGTGGCCCCCACTGTTGTCGTGGCGGCGTCGCTGCTTCTGCTGACGACCGAGAGGGCGGTGGAGCGGCCTCGACGCCAGACTCTGGGGGCATGGGCGCCCCAACCGCCAAGTTCTGGCTCCTCCTCCTCCTCCTCCTCCTCCTCGTTCCTCTCAGTGCTCCCTAGAATCTGGGCCCAGTGCCCCCAGAATCTGCCTCCGGGTGGCAGTACGCTGGGGGTGACCAGGGTGAGGTGGGGGCGGAGGTGCAGCAGCAGTAGGCACGAGCTCGGTGTCCCCTCGACCGGGGGCCCAGGCCGCATCCGACCTCGAGCGCATCCCGGTGGAGGAACGCACGCTGGAGGCGAGCTGTCAGGCTAGCCCCCGCGACCCCCTCCTTTCTCAGCAGCTGGCATCTACAGTGGAGACCCATGCCAAGAAACACCCTGCTTGCCTCCAGGGTGCCCTGGGTTTCTTGGGTCTCGACGGTCTTACTAGGGAAAGCGCGACGTTCCCAGTCCAAAAATCAGTGGACGCCCTGGGGTCTCAGGGTTGGGTTTCTTGTGGAAGGTGTCTTGTGGTCGAGCCCCTACTGTATGCCCTGGCATCCGTACAACAGCGGCGACCTCCAGCCTGTGATGCTGACGGCTCCTGTCTTGCAGGCTCGCTCCGCGAGCTTTGGGCGGCCACGCCGCCCCTGCCAGAGTGGCCTGGGCACCGACAGCTGGGGCACGGCCCTCCCTCTTGCCAGTACGCGTGCGCGCATGGGACGACACCGACGCCCCCCGCTGGTGAAGTTCACGACGGCTCTTCGTCGCCCCGTTTTGTCTCCCCCTCCCCGCGGACTTTCAGGAGTGATCAGACAACAGTACACCAGAGGGTTTATGAACCAAGCGTGGCCGCGAGGAGTGATACAGTATGTATATATATAGAGAGAGTTATACACATATATATATATATATATATATATATATATATATATGTGTACGCATACGTATACCTACACAGTTGTATACACATATGTACGTATATACCCATAGCTACATTTGTATATTATTTTACATATATATATATATATGTATACACATGGGCTCTACGGATTCACGAGGCCGATAGTGCCCGTCTCGATTCTCGTAGCCGCTGTCTTATCACGGTGTCGTGCGTCTGGGCTTGTGCCTCCGCCCGCCCCAGCCGGGCCGAGTCGCCTCGCCAGTAGCCCCGAATGGTGAATCTGTTGTTTCGATGGTGCAGGCTTGCGGTTCGTGCGGCCCAGCCCTGGTGCTTTCCAGCTTTGCAGTCGCTTTCCCCGCAAGATGGTCAATGAGCTTAGACCGTTTCCCTTTCCCTGCAGCTCCCACTCCCCCTCCCCGCTCCCTCTTCTACTCCCCCTCTCCCTCCCTGCCTCCCGCTCTCCCTATCCCTCGGTCTCTCCTTCTCGCTCTCTCTTCAGATCCCTCTCCGCCAGTCGCCAATCCTCCCTCTCCTCTCTTTCTCTCGGAGGAGGAGGAGGAATCAGAATAAGACGAATAACCACAGTAACCGCGTTTATACACTAATGGGAGTCATAAGGCTAGTCACACTATTCTTACTGATAGGACCACTCGCAACAATACTAGTACTACTACCGCTACTACTGCTACCACTACTGCTACCACTACTACTACTACTACTACTACTACTACTACTACTACTACTACTACGACTACTACTACTACTACTACTACTACTGATATTGATACTCATGCTAATACTGATACTACTACTACTACTACTACTACTACTACTACTACTACTACTACTACTACCACTACTACTGCTACTGCTACCGCTACTGCTACTACTACTACTACTACTGCGGCTACTACTACTACTACTACTACTACTACTACTACTACTACTACTACTACTACTACTACTACTACTACTACTACTACTGCTACTACTACTACTACTACTACTATACTACTACTACTACTACTACTACTACTACTACTACTACTACTACTACGACTACACTACGACTACTACGACTACTACTACTACTACTACTACTACTACTGATACTACGACTACGACTACTACTACTACTACTACTACTACTACTACTAACTACTACTACTACTACTACTACTACTACTGCTACACTATTACTACTACTGTTACTACTACCTACTACTACTACTACTACTACTACTACTACTACTACTACTACTACTACTACTACTACTACTACTACTACTACTACTACTACTACTACTACTACTACTACTACTACTACTACTACTACTACGACTACTACTACTACTACTACTACTACTACTACTACTACTACTACTACTACTACTACTACTACTACTACTACTACTACTACTACTACTACTACTACTACTACTACTACTACTACTACTACTACTACTACTACTACTACTACTACTACTACTACTACTACTACTACTACTACTACTACTACTACTACTACTACTACTACTACTACTACTACTACTACTACTACTACTACTACTACTACTACTACTACTACTACTACTACTACTACTACTACTACTACTACTACTACTACTACTACTACTACTACTACTACTACTACTACTACTACTACTACTACTACTACTACTACTACTACTACTGCTACTACTACTACTACTACTGCTACTGCTACTGCTACTGCCACTACTAAATATGCTAATAATAACACTACTAGCGATGCGAATTAAATTCGTATTAGCAGCCGCCAACGTAACATTTATCACTAGTAACATAATGCTCGTAATACCACGAAGGGTAATCATACGTTATTCCCTATTGCGGGTACTAACAAAGCATCAAGCTTACCAATGCTGCTATTATTATCCATGAGAATTGCACTCGTACGAAGAAGAAGAGAAGGAACAGGAGGAGGAGGAGGGCAGGAGTATGAGGAGGGGGCGAGGCAGTGGTTGCTGTGCCGGCTTTGCGCCCACGCCGCCGTGAGCAGACGGCGAACAACATCGAACGACAACGACGGCAGACGAGGACGTCGTTGGCCATAGGGAACATAAATCCAACCCCTGGCCCGCTGGCAGCTGGAGCCGCGCGGGGTGCCAATCCAGACACCGACGATCTGATTTTTCATCCCGCGGCCCCTAAGAGTTCCAGGCCTTTCTCCCCGGGAGCGGTTTTCCACCCAGGATATGTATTTGATGGCCCTGGGCTGGGCGGACGGCAGCGGAGGGGGCAGGAAACGTGGGAGGATCGAGGATTGCAGGGATGTGGCTTTTGAAGGGGCCCCAGCTGGTTCCTGAACTGCCACCGCGGGCCCAGAGGTTGCACGAGAGGGCCACGTGTCGTCACCCCCGCTTCTTGGCCCCCCCGTGGACGAACGCCTGACATTCTGGACCAGAGGCGGCACCCAGCAGAGCGAGATCGAGGAAGAGCGCCCAGACCGAAAAAGCCGGCCCCTCGGCATGCCTGGGGCCTGGCGCGGCGCCACCCCCCACGGGGGCGGTCACGGTCTGAGCCGTGCGGCCGCTGGCCCGCCTCTCAGCGAGAAGGAAAGGACACCCCCGGACACCTTCATAGCGCAGTGAAGACGTGGCCTCACTGAGGCCAACCGACTTTGCATGAGGGATCGTAGATCTGGGCGGCTTGGCTCGATGCATCTGCAGGCAAGAGCCCCTACCCCTAGTGTTTCTGCCTCTCCTAACTGAGGTTCCCTCCCAAAGGGTGAGGGGCCCTTTTCTGGCCAATCAGCCTCCTCGCTCCTCCTTGGCGCTCGCTTTGGCGATCTGTCCCGGTGTTCCCCATCGCGGCGAGCCGCTCGGCGCCGCGCGGGCGCCGGCCGCCTCTGCTTGGCAGGCGCGGCAGCGCCGCCGCCGCCAGGCATCACCATGGCGGCCGGCGGCCACAGCTCACCGAACGCGTTCGACTACTCGCAAAGTGCTTACTCGCAAAGTGCCTACTCGCAACGCGTCGACGTAATGTATCGTAAGTCCCCCGCGGCGGATCCAGGCCGCTTGCGAGTAGTTACCTTGCGAATGGTGGAACGCGCTTGTCTAACAGCGGCCTGCGGGCCGCTGTGGCCGTCCCGCTCCGCCACGGTGCCCCACCGCCCTCGCCAGCGGGGGCGGCACCACCGCCGCCACTGGCGCCGCCGCGGCGGCGGCAGAGTGCAGCACCCGCGCGCCGAAGCGGCCGCTCGGCTCCGGGCGGGAGCGACCCGCGGCCCTGCGGTTGCCAAGAAGGTGTCTTTGTCCTCAGGGCGTCCCCGAGGATGCTCCTCGTCCTTCTCCTCCTTCCTCCTCCTCCTCCTCCTCCTCCTCCTCCTCCTCCCTCCTCCCTCCTCCTCCTCTCCTCCCTCTGCTCCTGCTCCTCCTCCTCCTCCTCCTCCTCATCCTCCTCCCCCCCCCTCCTCCTCCTCCTCGTTCCTCGCTCCTCCTCCTCCTCCTCCTCCATCATCCACGAGGCCCAGAGGGCCCTGGGGCCCCCAGCGTGGCGCGGCAAGCTGTGGGCCCTTCGGGCCAGGACCGCCCAAAGAGCCGGCTCAGGACGGAACGCCAGCCTCCGCAAAGGGGTTCCGGCACCTGGGGAGCCAAGCTGTGAACAAATGCGACGTCGGCTGCGTGGGCTCAGAGCGGCTCTACCCAGAGGTGCCCCTCCTGGTCGGCCTTGTCGTCCCCCTCCTCCTCGTCCTCCTCCTCCTCTTCCTCCTGGTCCTCCTGGCTCTCCGGTGTCTTTGCGCCGTCCCTCCTCCGTCGGCGCCGCCGCCGCCCGCCGCCGTCGTCCGCCGCCGCCGCCCGCCGCCGTCGCCCGTCGCCCGTCGCCGTCGCTGAGGTCCGACTTTGCGGGGAAATTGCAGCCTATAGCAAGCAATCGCGTCCAGAGCCCCAGGTCCCATCTCTTTCTGCGGCGCTTCTCGAGCCAGATCTGCCTGTGAGGCCCCAGGGCCCGAAACCGAGCGAAACGCCCGATGTGAAACAAACGCAACGTCCAGATCTCAGGGGTGATCGTTTTCTTAGTCGTTGTTTTGCCGATCGGCGCGGGCCCTCGCCCCCCCCCCTCCCCGCCCCCCATGGAGTAGATCTTGGCTGTTTTTGGTACCTGTTTCGGGCAGGTAGAGCCTTCCCCATCTAGGACGCACTGCTGCGCACTAAGCAGGGGTCCAACGCCAGCCCCCCCCCCTCCCCTCCCCTTCCGCCCACGGTCGAAACGCCGAGCAAGAAAGCGCCCACCAGGGGCCGCCGTCTCCGCCGTCGGCCGCTGCCGGCCGCTGCCGGCCGCCCGGCAGGAGGCGCGGCTGCTGGTCGGGCGCGCGGCGCAGCCGGCGGCGCTCTGGGAGCGGCTGCTGCCCGAGGACGCCGCCGGGGGCGCCCGCCGCCCGCCGCCGCAGAGGCCGTGCGACGACGGGCAGCCGTTCCTGGCAAGGCTTCGGCGTCCTGGTTGACCCAGAAAGGGTCGGGTATAGCCAGGACCCCCTGTAAGGGGACCCGGTTAGTGGTAGGGCCCTAGGGCCCCTGAATTGGCCAGATTCACTAAACCAGGCTTGCCGTAATTGGCGTTTTTCGGGTGACGGCAGTTCCGGTTAGTGGAAATGGGGCGGGGTGGCGCCCCTGGTACAAATCACTAAACCAGGTTCCACTAAACCCAGTTCTGCCAACGCCCGAAAGGGGGTCCAGCGACAAGGGGGTGGTGCAACAGATTTGGCGCAATAGATTTGTGCGGTTTGCGAGGGGTCTGGGGCGTGCAGTGCATTCCGGTGCGCAAGTGTGTTGCTGGGCTTCCGCGTGCAAAACACTAGTTGCGATGCAATGCACCCTTCTGGCGCAGTGTATCAGCAGCATTTGCAATACAATTGCCCCAGACCTATTGCACCGCCCCCTTTCAGCTGGACCCCCTCTCGGGTCAGCCGCGTTCGGGTTGCGGACAGACAGTCCCCCCAGGCAGTCCCAGCTGACCTTAGGTCGGGCCTGTCCCCCTACAGGGGTATTTTGGACGAAAATATGAAATATTCAAGACATATTCACAAGATTTCCCAAATACTAAAAAATAGTCCCCTGATTATTTTTGGACTATTTTTGAATATCCCCCCTGTAGAGGGACAGGGCCGACTTAAGCTGGCCTCAACAGGCCCTCCTAGGTAGTCCCGGCGGGCCTCAACAGTGAGGAGCGGTCCCAACGCCCCTGCGCCGCCTCTGGCGGCGCCCCTGGGGCGCTCCGCGCCCCAGGGTTGGGGTCTTGAGACCGCCCTGGGCTGCTCGGGCGGCCTGTTGAGGCCAGCTGGGGCTACCCAGGGGGGCTGTCTTTGCTCAACCCGAAGCCTTGCCATACCTGTCCACTTTGAACCGGCCTCCTTGTCGGCATCGCCGCGGACGTTGTCCGTTCGAGGCAGACAGGCGCATGCTCAATTGCGGCCTCCGTCTGGTTTGGTCGACCTGGGCTGTTGGGCATGGTGCCCATTCTCGGAAACTGGAGCATATACATTACCAGTGGCGGGCTGGTGTTCAGGCCCAGGAAGTTTTGAGGGTCGGGGACGGCGTCGGGGTGGTGTGGTGTATACTTGTTTCCCCGTTTTCCAGTGGAAACAGCAAAACATGTATACACCGGGATGCCGTATACACCAGAATCCGTTTTCTTGTGCGAATCTCAGTGCTGGACCAGACAAAAAGCATCGGTGTATAAAGTTCGCTTCCTTACATTCGTGCCCCTTCCGGGCGTGCCAACAGAAGGTGCACCCAGAGGTTCGCTGCTGAGCCCGCTCGGCGTCTGAGTCCGTTCGGTCGCCGGATGGACTCAAGATCGAGCCCACTCCGCCGCCGAGCGGGCACAGTTCCCACCAGCATCCTGGACTTGATCCCGTTCGCCTGCCCATTCGGCGGCCTAGTTAACTATCCCGTTCGCCTGCCCATTCGGCGGCCTAACGGGCTCACGCGCCGAAGGGTCGGAATGAGACCCCGGGGTGCCGTTTCGGCGGTGTTTGTTCGATTCGATCAGTTTGGTTTTGTCGGGCCTGACAGGCCCGTCATCTGGCGCCCGCGAAGACCTCCCAGGTGTCGCCTCCCCTAAGGCCCCAGTGGCGCAGCCTGCATGGCGCCGCCGCCCCATTTTGGCACACCCCTCACACGCTTCGTAGCCCCATAGGGAACCCCATCTAGGGTCCCAGTGGCGCAGCCCGCATGGCGCCGCCGCCCCATGTTGGCACGCCCCTCACACGCTTCGTAGCCCCATAGGGAGCCCCATCTAGGGTCCCAGTGGCGCAGCCCGCATGGCGGCGCCGCCCCAGTTTGGCACGCCCCTCACACGTTTCGTGGCCCCTCACACGTTTTGGAAACCTTCTCTCGGTCTCCTGGACTCTCGCCCTGGGCCGTCGGCTGTCTGGCGCGCTGCTCCCTCGGCCGACGCCGCCCAGGCGGGGAACGGCAAGAAGGAGGACGACGACTGGTGGCTGGAGCTCTACGTGCTGCTCTCGCGCGCCACGCCCCGCGAGGACCTGCTCATACGGGCGCCGCGCATCGAGTTCTTCCTGGCAGGGCCGCCGGAGGAATTGCGGAAGCAGCTGGGGCAGTTCGCTCCGCGCACGGAGCGGTGCAGGAGGGAGGCGACGGCCCTCGCCAGGGAGCTGGGCTTCACCGAGTGTATCCGCAAGGCTTGACTTGAAAAGCGACCCGCCCGAGCCTCGCCGTCTCTCGACGGTCTACCTGTTTGGTTTCGCGCCGCGGGCAGCCCGCGCGCGTCGCTGGGCCCCTCTCGGGGCGACCGGCGCGCGTCGCGGGAATTCCGCACTGCGCTCTGCCCAGAGCTTCGCTCGCCCCCGTCGTCTCTCTGCCCAGCGGCCATTGCCTTGCCCGCTGTCAGCCAGCCAGCTAGCTCTCTTTGCTCCGCGCAGCGGACGACCCGTGCGCCTCGCCGGGGTCCCTTTCGGGGCGACTGGCGTGCGTCGCGGGGACTCCGCGCGGCGCCGCGCCCGCAGCCTCGGACATGGGCGTGCGCGGGCAAAGAGAGAGAGTGAGAGAGAGAGAGAGAGAGAGAGAGAGAGAGAGAGGAACACAACAACACAAAAACGAACGGGAAGGAAGCGGGCGCGATCCTCGGGGGGAGCGTGCCGACATGGGCGTCGACGTGGACCCGCGTAGACTGAGTCGCGCGCAGACTCATTCACAATCAGACTCACTCGCGCTCAGTCTCTCGCACGCAGACCTATCTTCGCTCGCGTTGTGTGGCCCGCCACGCATTCCGGCACGCCCCTCGCGCGGTTCGTGGCCCCAAAGGGAGCGCGGGCAAAGATGATATACATGATTGCGTTAGTCACACCTGCGTATGGTTGGGTCTTTCGCCAGGCTAATTTCCCTCCGCTTCTGAGCTGTTCCTCTCTCGGGCGGACCGAGGGATCCTGCAGCCATATCGAACCAGGGAGCCTCAGCTGATGGGGCCGTGCAAGCTCAGCAGGTTTTCTGCTACCACCATGGGGCTTCGCTTGGGGCCCGACAGCGAGTCCCTTGTGCTTGACGTGAACCTGTCCCGGACACCACACAAATCTCGAGCAGATGAGAACATCAACAGGAGTCTGGGTGCGACTTAAGGAGGGGGGCGGCGATAAACGGGGGGGGGGAAAGGGTGTTTTTTTTCGGGCCGCAGAGGCGTCCGCTGGGCCTATAATGCAAGGGCCCCCTTTTCTGCAGCCCTCGCTTCCCCCTCCAGGCACCCCCCCCCCCCCCGCTGCGCCCCCCCAAAGGAATGTGTCCTGGACCAAAACCTTGGCATCGTTCGGGCGTGTGCATTTTTTCTCGGCGACGGCCATCGAGGAGCACCCTTGATCACCACATCGAAAAATGCACGATGAATGGACGTCCGAACGATGGCGAGAAGCCGGAGTGGCGCGAATGGTTGAGGAGCCCTTGGGGACACGCCGTCGAAGGCCCCCGGGGTTTACGGAAGCGTGCCTCGAGCCCTTCCCTCTTCGAGATCAGATGCTCTCCGTTCTTTCGGTGGTGCCATGGTGGGGCTACGGATGTTTTTTGGGGGGCGTTGTAATGCACATGCTGGCATTGGCATTTCTCGTGCTGGTTGCCCCGCTGGATCTGTGCTGATGCAGGCGTTCGCTCAACTCTCTTTGGAATGCGTCATCTCCATGTCCAAGAGGTCCATCCACTCGTCCCGGGCTTTGAATTCGTTCTGTTCATCAGGGGGCCGTCGTTGGGCACGCAGAGCCTGAAGTCACGGTAGAAGTGGTAGAATTTGAAACACTCTTCGCCGTCCTTCCAGCCGTAGTGCACGCCGCTCTTGACCTTCAGGGTCTTCGCATCCCAAAGGATGATGCCCGTCCCAGCGCTCTCGTCCGAGTCCGCGTTCGTGGAGAGGTCTTTCTTGAAATAGCGGAGAACTGCTGACCTGACTTGATCCGAGGGCTCCGACACGAAGAAACGTTTGCCCCATCCCAAATTGCGACCTCTTGTTTTTTTGTTCCAAAGCGGCCATAAGTGAAAGGACCCATCACCCACGAAGGTTGCGGGGGCGCGCGCGTGCCTTCGATTCTGCCTTTGCCGTTGACAGATCCGGGCTGGCCGCCTTCCATGACGCCGCAGCCCGCGTGCTGCGCCTGCACCTCGATGCACGCCTTCTCGCAAGATGCGTTGTAGAAAACAGGCGCGCACTGAACAACGTGTGCGGCCTTGCCTTTTTTGTGCTGGCTGTGCGTCGCCCGGCGCGCGTGCGCCTCAATGCTTGGAATCCGCAATCACAACTTTCGCCACGAGTTGGGGTGTTCGCCACTTGACCGAGGATCACCAGCGCGACGCGCGGGGAGCACGGGAGGAACTCATCACTCGAACTCCGCTTCTCGCGCGGATCGGGGGAACGACTCTCAAGAGGGAAAGGAACACACAGACACACTTAATCGTAGATTCCCCAGAAAATATGGGAAAATATGGAAGTGGGGGGGAAGACAAAAATCCAGAAAATATAGGAAAATGTAGGGAATCTGTTCTATCTGAGTGTGCATTTGTTCGTGTGTCCCAGGGCCCTCTCAGACTCGCAAAAAGCAGCCTGGCATCTCTCGTGCTGGGAGCCGCCGTGCTCCTCCGCCGCCGTGCTCCTCTCTTCGCGGCACGCGCCGAGGCTCGAGCCTCCCGCGAGCGCCTTTTTTCGCACGGCTGGGGCGCCCCGCAAGGGAGCCCCCCGAGAGAAGGGGCGCACCCCGCCAGACGAGTCTTGCGTTGGGAGGGCCGGTCACGTCAGTCCTGCCAGTCTTGCGGCGCGCACCCTCTTGGCCCTAGCGTGAGACCGAGCCTCCCGAGCGCCTCTTCGAGCGGATGGGGCGCCCCGCAGGGAGCCCCGAGAGAAGTGGCGCACCCCGCCGGTCTCTCCCTTCCGGGAAGGGAGAAACGGACCGGAGACGTGCCTTCACCGTCAGCCCCGACCTTGGGCGAGACATTCGCGGCGCTGCAGACATTCCGCAAAGCCGACTTCACCGCAAGGGTGCGGGAGGCGCGCGAATCGCAGATAATTGGGTACGCAATTGCCAGACGCGCAACAGAACGCAACATTTGTTGCATCGCTGCGCGACGAAAGCGTACGACTGTGCGCCGGCCGAAAGCATTACAGGACAGCAACACCGTGACACATGATGCTGCCAACTCTGACCACCGTCGGGGGACGCGGTGGGTTCGGTCCCGATTGCTTGGTAGTTTCTCCCTTCCCCTCACCTCCTTGCCATCCGAACTCAGGCCAGCCTGGCGAGGCGACGTGGTCGCTGAGAGCTCACCCAGGGCGCCTCCAACAACGAGCCAGCTCACATCGCAGATTTGATATCATTAAATTCAGCGACGAAGCGAAGCGGGTCTAACCCAAGATGACATAGCGACCTTACGCGGTCCGCTGGCGTAGCACGCCGCGTTGGACACGAGGGCGCCTACGCGCGACCTTGCGCGGGTAGTTGCAAGTAGGTTGCAGTGGGCTTGTCAGTACGAACGGAGAAGGCAAGCATCTGATTGTTGCAACTGTGGCAGACTCTCGGTGCAACCGAGGAATGCCCAGAAGACTGCGAGACCGAAAGCGTAAACGAATTGTTATGTACGTCAACCGCGCGGCGTCGAATCGAACCGCGATCGCGGCTGAGCCGACTCGGTCGCTCGAGATCGAACCGCCGCCCCCAGAAGGCGTTCCCAGTCATCGCTCGCCCTCGTAATTCGGAGTCGCAAGCTCGCAACTCGCAGCGCGGCAAGACTCCCGAGGACCCTGGGCAATGAGCAATTGGCCTGTGGCAGCCACTCGCTGTCCATGGCCTGCTTCGTATCTTCCAGCCTGCCATGTCTGGACTGCCACACGGAGAGGTCCTGCTGCGCCTTGTACAGCTCCTGCTGCAACTTGGTGACGGGGGCCTGTGCGCTTCGCAAGCCCGTCTGTGCGCTTTTCGTCCGTAAGTTGGCGCTTTTGAGCTGGGTCTTCGCCTTCTCGCACTTGTTGCAAGCATCATGCAGCTGCATTTGGTTGTTGTAGCGCTGCATCTTGTCCCGATAATGCCCGTTATTGTTGTCGATTGGCCGTCTCGGCCAAGAACAGTGGAGTGACGGACATCGTGTCGAGGAGTTGTTCGGTTGGCGTGGCACCCAATAACATGTTTTGCCAACGTCAACCATGCTCCAATCTCGAATAAGAGTCGCACTGGCTCTGCATCCATTGACGCTCATGGCGCTCGTCGTGCTGGGCTGAATTCAATTGAGCCTCCTTCCGGTAACTATTCTGCTGTGATCGCTGGATCTCTTGTGGCAGCTCCTGGTGGACCCTGACCTGAAGGCGCGTCGGGGCCGTAGTGCAGCGAGCAAGCTCGTTTGTAGCTTGATTGGAGCGATCTTCCACCTCGAAGCAGCGGCGGTCCTCAATCAAAAGCCTATGATGCTCGTTCTTGTACTGATCCACGCGCTGTTGCTCAATCTGTTTCTCCCCGAAACAACCAACAGGCAGCGGCAAATGCTCGTATAATCTCTCGTATTCCACGTCCGCATCATCATCATCGCGCGCATTGTTGTGGCACGCAGAACACTTGGCACACACACGCACACACACCATTGCCTGTCATGCCAAGGCACAAGCTCAGCACCCTATTGCTGTACCTCCCACCCTTCCAAGTCATCAGTGAGTTGCTTGAGCTTCTGGCCGATATTTCTGGCATCGGGTAGCACAAAGATGTAGCACAGTAGGTCTCCTCGCGACTGCCCCGTTTCTGGCACGTATGCCCCTCCACAAGCTCGTCCTTGCGGTCCTCGTTCTTTCCGTCTGCCCGACACTAATCTGCTACAGCGGGGTGGAGCAAACGGAAGAAAAAGGAGTCGACTGCGCGGACACTAGCGCACAAACTTCCCGCGCAAGGTCTCGTGCAAGCACCCTCTTCTCCATGCGGTGTACCGCGCTGGCGGCCCGCCTCAGCCGTTACATAGGTCGCTACGTTTTCTCGCGTATGCCCTTTTTCCGTTCCGTCGCTCAAGTGAAAATTAGGAGGGGAAAAACACACAGACGCAAGTAATCGTCGACCCCCAGGAAAAAACATAGGATATTATGGGAAGCGGGTTGGGGGAAACGAGAACGCCCCGAACAGATGGAAAAATGTAGGGAATCCTGGGATGTGTGTATATTCATTGGTGTGTCCCTGGGCCCCTTTCACAAGGGAACGCCCGAAGGAGACGCTCCGCCGCGCCGTCTCGCCGGAGCACTTCGAGATCGCGGTGGACGAGGCGCCCCCCTTTTTTCGGGGGTGGACAGAACCCCCAACAGTGACACGTCGATTAGTGAATTGTCCGTTTTCAGTTCTCGAGAGGGCGCCGTGGCCGCTATTTTCCAGGCTTGCGCCCGCCAGGTTTGGGTCTCAGGTCGTTTTCACCAAACCACGGTTTACTAAAGGGGAGTCTGTCCATCCCCGATTTCTGCCCTGGCCCTGGGAAGGGCCTGCGCGGCACCGGCGTCGTCGCCGCCGCCGCCGCCGCCGTCGCCGCCTGAGGCCGCCTCCCGCTGCTCCTCGGGCCCCTGGCGTTGGAGGGCCAAGCCTACCTGCCTCTAGAACGTCTGAAAGACCAGCACCTGGTCGGGTATGGCCAGGATCCCGGGTAAGGGGACCTGGTTGGCGGCAGGGCCCCGGAGCCTTCGAATTGCCCGGAATCACTAGACCAGGTTTGCCATAGCTGGTGTTTTTTCGGGTTACGGCAGTTCCGGTTAGTGGAAATGGGACGGGGGGGCGCCCCCGGTACAGATCACTAAACCAGGTTCCACTAAATCCAGTTCTACCAACGCCCGACCTGGGGCCGATGCCACATACCGTTCTCAGGTCCTAGCCAGAAGCGTCCATGGACGAATTGGGTGCCGCGACGTCCATAGACACTCCCGAGGTGTTTAGGTCGATGGACAACGTGGCCGCTGCGTTCGGCGCGATGCAGGGTCGGAGAAAGGGCGGATCCGTCTACGGTATTTTCCTGTTCTAGAGCAGGTCCCACATGGTACTCCAAGCTTGAAGATACCTCTGGAGATGTGCTGGCGGCCTCCAGTCGGGGCTCACGCAGGTCCGCGCTGACGGAGGTCAGCGACTCCCCGCTGACCCTCGGGAGCCACGTGGGGCCGATGCCCCCCGCCTGCCTTCCGCTGGCCCCGGGGCCGTGGAGCTGCCGAGCGGCTGGCCTGGGACGGCAGGGTGCCCTGGCTGACCCGGGCCTGCGCTGGCCCGGGTCGGTGTCGGGCGGGGCCAGGACGAGGCACGCATCCGTGGCAGAGCGTCGCGGGACGTGCTGGGAGGAGGAGGCCCCGGCGCCCGGGGCGTCCTCGCGAGCATCCGGACCTCCGGGATTTTCGATCTATCCTCACTCGAAGAGAAAACTCGGGGATGGACAGTCCTCCTACCCTGACACGTCGATTAAGGAATTGGCCGTTTTCGGTTCGCGAGAGGGCGTCGCGGCCGTCATTTTTGCGGATCCAGGTCCGTCGGTTTCGGTCCCAGGTCGTTTTCACTAAGGGGAGGTCTACTAGAGGGAGGTTTGTCCACCGCCGAAACGGCATAAACATAAACCCTTGGCGCTCCGCGCGGATTTCTTGGATCCGCGCTGGGCCCCCCCGGCGGCGCCTCTGGCGCCGCCCCTGGCGCGCTCCGCGCGCCAGGGAGGGGGGGCCCAGGGCGGATCCAAGGAATCCCGCGCGGAGCGCCCAAAGGTTATGTTCATGCCGTCTTTCCCTTTCCTACTCACCCGGTGTTACCCTCGTCCTGGCTTCGTCTCCTATCAGTGCGTCCCCGGCCCAGGTCTGCACTCGTCAGACCGGCGTCCGCCCCTGCTGCGGCGGCTTCACCGGGCGGCCGCCGGCCGCTCCCGTCACCGCGGTCCTGGCTGCGGGCCTGAGGGCGCAGCGGGGTCGACCGAGGGTCGGGGGCTCCCAAACGGGGTGGTGACCACACCGTGTGGAGAGTCGGTGGGGATTCGGGGCCACCGCACGGTTTTGGGACTCGAGTCCCTCGCCGGGGATGTCACGGGCGACAGGGGCCTCCGGGGTCCCAAGACCGTGCGGTGACAGACCGTGCTGTGAGGTCTCTTGGTGTTCCGAGGTCACCGCACGGTCTGTCACCACCCGGTTTTGGGATCCCCAAGATGGCCCCCACGTCTGTTCCCAGCGCCAGCGATACGTTCCTCGAGTAGGGGACCGATTGTAGAATTGATCCATCCCAGAGCTTATCTTCTCGCAACATCAATGAAACATGCATCGCGTACTCCGTAGACCTAAACGACCGCCCTGCGGGCGATAAGGAGGTTGGGGGATTGAGATCAAATGTCCAGGACTGACCTCCAGCCTGTCACCTTGATCTCATCTCTCTCTTTCTCTCTGTCTCTCTCTCTCTCTCTGTGTCTCTCTCTCTCTCTCTCGCCCTATCTCTCTCTCTCTCTGGATTGATGGATTGATGGATTGGGTTGGGTGGATTGGATTGGGTGGATTGGATTGGATAGGATAAGCTGGGTTGGATAGGAAGAGATGGATTGAATAAGATAAGATGGATTGGATTGGCCCGCCGCAGGCGCAGAAGCAAGTTAATTGATGGGTTGGGTTGGATGGATTGGATTGGGTGGGATAAGATAAGATGGGACAATATGGTTGGATCAGATCAGATGTGTTGGATTGGACAAGATGTATTGGATATATAAGCTGGATTGGAAAATCAATCCCGCCGCAGGCGCCGACAAAAATGAATTGATGGATTGGGTTGGGTGGATTGGATTGGATGGGATAAGATGGATTTGATAAGATACAATGGATTGGATTGGACAAGATGGATTGGCCAAGATAAGCTGGATTGGACAATAAAGCCCGCCGCTGGCGCCGACAAAAATGAATTGATGGATTTGGCTGGGTGGATTGGATTGGATGGGATAATATGGATTGGATAAGATAAGACGGGTTGGATTGGAAGAAATGGATTGGATAAGATATGATGGATTGGATTGGCCCGCCGCAGGCGCAGAAACAAATGAATTGATGGATTTGGTTGGGTGGATTGGATTGGGTGAGATAAGATAAGATGGGACAAGATGGGTTGGATGAGATAAGATGGATTCGATTGGACAAGATGGATTGGATAAGAAAAGCTGGATTGGAAAAGAAAGCCCGCCGCAGGCGCCGACAAGCATGAATTATGAAATTAGCGACATGCGTTAGCGCCCGGACGCCCGGGACACCGGGGACACCCGGGACACCGCCCAGCCCAACTGGGACGGACACCTCCCGGCCACCGGCGGACGGGAAACGGACTTTCGCTCCTACTGACACCCGGCACACCCGGGACACCGCCCGGCCCAACTGGGACACCTCCCAGCCACCAGCGGACGGGAACGGACTTTCGCTCCTACTTCGGCCTAGCTACAGGAGGATCACGCGCAGCTTCGCCTCGCCCGCACGCACGACACGAACACGAAACCGAAACCGATTTCCCGGTGGGGGGTCTCCGTTTCACTGCGATCCCCCCAACCTCGGATCTACTGACATTCTACGCACTTGTGATGCCGAAATGAAAATCAAGTTTGGGGTATATCAATTCTGTAGTCGATCCTCGATTCGAATTCCTGCAGAAGCCTGGCGGACGTTTCCTAAGTATGGTGAGGGCATCGGGATCAGGAATCCAGGGTCTGGAAGCGGGTGGATCTCCAATCGCGGTTTGGCCATAAGGCCATGGATATCACCGTTGCCCTCATCAGATAATGATTTCTTCACGGTCTGAAGCCTCCTGGGCACATTCCTAAACGAACACCCCCATCGTGTAGGAGCCGTGTCGGGAGTGCTGCGGGTTCTTGGGCTGGCAGCCTCTGGGTGGCCTCTTGGGGCCCGTTTGGACGTCTCTTTTGGGGTACATTCAGCGACTTCAATCTTCAACTGGACCTGTGAGAACCTGCACCGCCCCTCAAGAAGAAACCAACGCATGGTTTTAGTCGCCTGCCAGACTCTTTCTGGAATGGGTTCACGAATGAGGAGGATGAAGACGAGGAGGGTCAAGGGGGTGACGACGGATGAGGAGGAACAGGAGTAGGAGGCGGATGAGGAAGAAGAAGAAGAAGAAGAAGAAGAACAGGAGGTGGGGAGGATGCAGGAAGGAGAAGAGATAATGTGGGTGAGGAGGGGAGGGAGGAGGGAAGGCGTGCGGAGAAGGAGGGTGCAAATGATGGTGATGGTGGTGGTGGTGGTGGTGGTTGTGGTGGTGGTGTTTGTGGTGGTGGTGGTGGTGGTGGTGGTGGTGGTAAGGAGGAGGAGAAGGAGGAGGAACACGAGTGGAAGACGAGCAGGAGGAAGAAACATAACATGACGAATAGGAGGAGGAGCATGAGGAGGAGGAGGAAGAGGAGAAAGAGGAGGAGGAGGAGGAGGAGGAGGAGGAGGAGGAGGAGGAGAAGGAGGAGCAGGAGGAGGAGGAACATGTCTCGAGATAATTGCTTGATTCCAGCGAGCTGTTGTGACATGTGTTCCAAGAGGTTGCAGACGCCGCAGAGTCACAGCGGCTATGCATATTCGTCCGCCGGAGTCGGAGGCTTTTCTAAGGTGGCGACCTCGGCAGCGAGCGGCAGCGGCACGCGAAGGAGCTCCTGGGAGTGGGAAGATCCACGGCACGCGAAGGCATACGAACCACGGTGGACTTACGACTTAGGGTCAGGAGCGTTTGCTTCGCGTGTCGCGCCGCCGATTCTGGCCCACCGCGCCCCGGCGCGACACGCTGACCACGTGCCAGTCCCCAGGAGTCACGGTCCCGAGCCTCTTCTATCCTCCCGCTCCGTGGAGCGGAGCGGCACGAGATTCGCTTGCTTGGCATAGCGTGTCGCCAGGGCCGTTGCCGAGCTACCAGGCAACATGATCCGATCCTATCCAGCGCGCTCGCCAGATTTGTGTGTCTGCGTTTCTTTACTGCACCCCGTTGTTTTTCTGCTGCGTGCCTGCCCACACTCAGTGCTCGACCTTTGGGCCCATTGCCCCCTGCTTTGCTATCCCGTGCTGTGCGCCAGGAGGCCGAGCTGGTGTTGAGAAACTTGAGCTCGACGGGAACCTTGGTCAATGGAAAGACCATCACAGACTCGGTGCGAGTGCAGGATCCTTCCTTTCTGCTGCTTTGGTCCCTGCCAACACATCGCCATTATTCGGATCGCCGCTACCACCTCGCCTTAGATCCTCCCTGCCATCGTTATCTTTGCCACCATGAGGGCTATCGGTGCGCCAGCATTGCCGGGGAAAGGCCCCCCGGCCTTCTTGGCAGTCCGTTCGGGGGCATGGCCAGACTTGCACCCGCGTTCATTATTCCACAGCGTGTTCCCGGCCATGGTTCATGCACAGCGCAGGTTGCATCTACCTCTCCCTCCCCCTTGTGCTCTTTGAATTTCCCAACAATCCTGTGGTGTTGGGGCCTCGTCTCGCAGGGCCCCGCGTCCACACCTGCTCCCGCCTCCCCCCCCCTCTTCCTCATCCTTCTCCTCCCACCTCCGCCCTCCGCATGTCCCTCCGCGCGTTCTGCCATCCGCATGCCTCCGCGCCCGCACGCCCCCCGCACGTCTCGTGGCCCTGTACGAGCTCCACCGGAAGCCCCATGTGAAGCGTCCCCGTGTGTCCCCGCGCCCGGGTCGGCACACGCACCTCACGCTTCGTTCGTTGCTCCATATCGGGGCTTCCCCGCGCAGTCCAGCCCGCCAATTGCACGGTTCGAGGCCCTTCCGGGAGCTCCTCCGACGGCCCCAGGACGCGCGCTGCCCACGACGAGAAGTCCGCGCCCTGCGCTACTAGCAGCTAAACGTGGTTGTGTGTTTCACCAGGCGTTCTTTCCCAGTTCTCCTGTGGGCTCGCGTTTTGAACAGAGCACCTTGGTCTCCAAGTACCTGCCCTTCCTCCTCCCCCCTCCTCCTGCCTCATGCCTCCTTGCCACCCTTGCTCGTACCTTTCCTACTGGGGGGCTGCGAACTGCGCAACCGTCGCCACTTTCCTGGGCTTCTGGGAGGTCAAGCGGAGGCAGTAGTCACGCAAGACCTCGCGGCTCCCCGGGAGGCTGCCAATGGCGCAATTCTTGCTATCTGTGTGGGCTCTTGGGAGGCCCGGCGGAGGCGGTAGTCACGCGAGACCTCGCGGCTCCGTGGGAGGCAGGCCGTCAAACAGCGCAGCTGTGTCATCTTGGTGGGCTCCCGGGAGGTTCAGCCGCGGCAGTTGTCACGCCCGAGACCCCGCGGCTGCTCGGGGGATTGCCAATTGCGTAGTTGTCGCCACTTCTGCGGGCTCCTGGGAGGTCCAGCGGAGGCGGCAGTCACGCGAGACCTCGCGGCTCCTTGGGAGGTTGCCAGTTGCGAGTTTGTCTCTATTTTGGTGAGCTCCTGGGAGGCCAACGGAGGCGGCAGTGACGCAAGACCTCGCGGTTCCTTGGGAGGTTGCCCATTGCGCATTTGTCCGCATTTGTCGCCGCTTGCGCGGGCTCCTGGGAGGAGCAGCGGAGTAAGTTGTCACGCAGATCCAGGCGTTCTTATACATAGTCGTCTCACGTGGACAATGGACTGGCTACGTCTCGGGTAATTGTTTGTTGTTTCTCTTGCTCTCTCTCTCTCTCTCTCGCTTTCTCTCTCTCTCTCTCTCTCTCTCTCCCCCCCCCTCCCTCTCTCTCTCCCTCCTCTCTCTCCATTCCCTCACTCCCTCTCTCTCTCTCTTTCCCTCCCTCCTCTCTCTCTTTCCCTTTGGTTGTTCGCTCTCTCTCTTTCTCTCTCTTTCCCTAAGCTGGATCGCATCCGCACAAGCAGGGCAAGCCCGCCTGAATACAGACCTAAGGGCGTTCACGAGAAGGACGCAATCTGTCGACTCGGACGGCCAACGGGACCGCTGCGACGAGGCCGACCTGACGAACAGCGTGTTAGGTCGCGCTGACCGACACCACAGGCCTTGTCTCCCCACCCGTGCCTCCGCCCATCCAGGAACCATTGGCCGCACGGGGGATCAGAGCAGGTACTGGGTGCTCCTGCTGACCAACGGCAGCGCTGCCTCCCAGTTCACGACAGATCTGGCCCTTCGCGCCCCTTGTTAGCCGGTAAGGGGTAACGCTATGCGCCAACGACGTCGGGACCTACGGCTGAGGCACCGGGCCAGCCCGCGCACATGCGGAAACCCGTGCCAGGGCTGAGCTCGCACCTCCGATCCCAGCCGTCGCACCAGCGGCTGCGGCACCTACCCTACAGGGCTCACAGGCTCACGGATCCCTATACAATTCGAAGTCCATTCTGATTACAGCATGGCCGCCGATAATGACTGTTTAAGGTAGCGCTTACATTACAGTTACAGCATGACTTGCTCGGCGAATTAATAACGCATCTAATCGTTCAAATCGTGAACCCCGACCTGTGGGGAGCCACCCTGCGGAAAAAAACGCGAGGTCGGATGTCTGGGTCCGTTGGTCGCGCCCCGTGGGGCGACCGATCGGGCGGCTCTTGCCGTCTCCGAGACCTGGGCCCCCCTGGGCGCTTTTCGGAGTCTTCTCCTTGGGCGCGGACGTCTCTCGAGGTATGAGCAGTTCGTGCAGCGGCAGCAGCCACCGGCCCACCGTCGAAGTGTAATCGGGGTGGACATGGACCAGCACCCCCCCCGTACCCTTTCCCAGGGCATCTTGTCTGTTGCTTGGGGCAGGGCTCGACCTAAACGGTGTTTTGGCAATTTCGTGGACCGTTTTCGTTTTGACGTCGTTTTGCAGCAGATGTGGAACGAAGACAGAGTTAGGGATGACGAAAACAAAACGAAAACGGAAAACACTGTTTAAGTCGAGCCCTGGCTTGGGGAGCGTAGGAGAGAGCAGGCAGGCGGAGACCAATTGTTAGGACCGCCCCCCTCCCCCAAGCCTTCTTGTCTGGGTCGGCCGGCCGGCTGGCTCGTCATCTGGACCAGGCCTCTCGCCAGATATTTAGAGCACGTGGTGCTGGGTCGCGTTGTGTCTCCGAGGACGCTGTCTGTCCCGTGAACTGCTGTCTTCTCTGTCTTCTCTAGCATCCGACGCAGATGCGACGCGGACTCCGGGCGGACTCGGCGCGGGCAGCGGCGCAGTAGGACAGACGGGCCCACCCCGAAGATGCAGCATGAGGCTGGGTCCCCTGAGCTTCAGTGGGGGCATTCGTTCAGGAGTGTGCCCAGGAGGCTTCGGACACTGGATGATTCCTCATCTGATGAGGGCGGCGGTGATATCCATGGCCAAGACCTGGGCTTCTGATCCAATGTTCCAAAGCCATTGTCCTCAACGTATTTAAGCCACGCGCAGATGGGGGTGGGGGGAGGGGGGAGGGCTTCTCAGAAGCACCCCTGCTTCTTGGAAGGCGCGGGCCTCATCTATATAGATGTGAGGCCGGCGCCTTCTGAGAAGCAGCCTCCTTCTGAGAAGCCCCCCCCCCTCCCTCCACCCCCTTGTGCGCGCCGCCACGTATACAATCGCCCGTGCCGCCAGCACGCGGACGTGATCACCGTCCGGGCCTCGGCGAGGGACGACGTCGCCGTGCTTGTCTTCCGGCTGTCCGTCGCCGGCGAGCAGGACCGGCTTCTCTTCAGGAGGGGAAAAAACACACAGACACAATGAATCGTCCACTTCCAGGAAAATATGGGAAAATATGGGAAGTGGGGGGGAAGACAGAAACCAAGGAAACATGAGAAAATATGGGGGATCCTTCTATTTGTGTGTATTTATTTGTGTGTCCCAGGGCCCCTTCATCTCCGGCGGCCGCGCGCGGGCGGGCCGTGCCTCCGCCGGGGGGGGGGGGTGGTGACCTTCAGTTCAGCTGCAGAGCTCAGGTTTCTTTCTGTGGTTTCGGTAGCAACCCACGATTTTTCTGGTTCTTCCTGTTTTTTCTGCTGTTTTCTGTTGTCTCTGCTGTGTTTCTGTTTCATAGGAACCTTGTGGGTCCCCGAAACTCCGTCTTCAGAGTGCACTCGCAAGTCACGTGCGCCAGCATCTGGTAGTCGATGGGACAGCGCCGACCCAGCGGCGAGCGGCTTCGAGTCCGCGGCGAGTGGGCGCCGATCCGCGGCGATGAGCGCCGGCGAGCGCGGGTTCGCGCGAGCCAGCGGGATGACGCGGAGGCCCCCGCGAGTTGCCACAAAGCGCTGTCGTGCCAGCGTCGCGCTGCAGGCGCGCGCGGGCCTGCGATGAGGCGGGAGGCGCAGGGAGAGGGCGCAGGAGGGGTGCCTCACGCTGGCCCTCGCCGCGCCGTCTGGGGCGCGGGGGGGGCGAGCGACAGGGGGGCGAGGCAGCGAGGGCTGCATCGTCAGGGCACGTCTCGTCCGTCGGCCACCGCTGCCCCTCCTCCTCAGTAGGCATATGCGACCCCTAAGCGCATAACAACACAGTGGACTCGTGGCCTAACTTAGGTCCACAGTCTTTGGGGCTCTCCCTAAACGCATGGGTGGTTTCGTCATACAGATCAGCAGAAAACGCCCCCCTGTCCCTACTCGTGTTGGTCCTCCTAACTCGGGTCCCCTTCCAAAGGACCAGGGGCACTTCTGCTGCTTATTTCCCTTTTCCTGCTCATACGCAACCGCGTGGCCCAGACGGCAACATAGCAGCAACGCCAATATAAACAAACATAACGTAAGGACGTCTTTTGGGGGAGCTCTTTCTAACACACACACACACGTATTGCTTTGGCATTTTTGGTGCAGGCTATTGGGGGCAGTTAAAAGGCCACCAGTGGCCGCTACAGGTCGCCAGAGGTAAAGGCCGCTAGAGGGATCCTAAAAGACAGCTGAAGGCAACCAGTGATATTCTAAAGGCGGCTAACGGCCACTAGAGGCTACTCGACCGAGGCTTTCTATGTTAGAATGAGCTTCCAAAGAGACTCACCCAACACAACTCAGGAGGAGAAACACACACACAGACACAATTAATCGTCGATTCCCCAGAAATATGTGAATATATGGGCGGTGGGGGGGAAGACAGGAACCCAGAAAATATGGGAACATATGGGGAATCCTTTTATTTGTGTGCATTGATTTGTGTGTCCCAGGGCCCCTTCAACAACCTACACACAATATATTTCGGAGGTCCGGGCGGATCTCTGGGGCCGCTGCCGGGGCTGCCCTCGCCGAGCCCCCTCCCCTGGCGGCGTCTGGAGCGCGCAAGAGGGCGGCGCCCCAGGTCGGCCTCCAGCCCTCTGGGGGCCCTTCACCGGGCCCCAGGACCGTCAAGAACGATTCAGGATGAAAACTGGCGGTGCGCACAAGGGGGTAGGGGGAGGGGGAGGGCTTCTTAGAAGAAGGCTGCTTCTTAGAAGCAGCGAGCCTGACGCTTACAGACAAGGCCCGCGCCTTCTAAGAAGCAGGGGTGCTTCTAAGAAGCCCTCCCCCCTCCCCCTACCCCCCTCGGCGCGCCGCCAATCAAAGCCATTCCCGGGGAAGGGGTCCAAACCTCTGGGGGTCGACGTTGTGGAGAAAACATGACGTCGGGGGTCTGGGGCAGGGGGTTGTTGAGAGGGGGGTCCAGCGCTGACCCGATGACTTGACGAGGATCTCCCCGATTATTCGATGCTCGACAGCGTTGAGGAATTGTCGGCGTTTTCTTACTTCTCCTCCTCGCCTGCGTCTTCGCCCCTCTCCTCTTCCTCCGCCTCACCCTCTGTTCGGAGGAGCCAGAATTCAGGACAATGATACGCTCCAAGGCGTCCAAGGTTCCCAGCATTTCCCAGATCCCCTGCTGTTCCACACGGGCTCCAGACACGAGGGCCGCCAGGTACTCTAGAATTCCTGGAGCGCATCCTTAGCCAAATGTATCATGGCATATGGTCAGGGACTTTGGCTTGGCGTGTCGCGACGCCGCTTCTGGCCCACCACGCTTCGGCACGACATGCTATTCACGTCCTCATTCCCAAGCGTCAACGTCCCGAGCTGTTCCCAGCCTCCCGCCCCGTAGAGCGGAGCGACACGTTATCCGCTGCAAGGCGTAGCGTGTCGCCGGGGCCGCCGCCGTGACACGCTAAGTACAAGCTCTCGACCGTAACTGTCGTCCTGTCCTTATCCTCCAGGAAAGGAGCTCCTTCACCTTCTTTCCTTCGCCCTCCCCCTCGTGTTGTCGTCCCGCTGGTCTACTACCATGGCTTTCACTTGATTGCGGCACGCGGTTTCGAGAGCTCAGTCGCCCACCATCCGATCCTCTGCCTCACGCTGCGGCGTCGCATGGCAGCGGTGACACGCAGTGCTCGAAGGTGGAGGCATCATGCTGGTGGCACGTGGCACCTCCCCCTCCTCTCTCCCCCCGCCTCCCGCCCCGCGAGGCTCGCGCCGTGTGCGCGTTGCGCACGACGTTCAAGTCGTCGCCGCCACCGTCGTCGTCGTCGTCGTCGTCGTCGTCGTCGTCGTCGTCGTCGTCGTCGTCGTCGTCCCTGCTCTGCTCCCTCCCCTGCGCCGCCCTGCCGGGACCTGGCCGCCCTGCCGCGCCTCGCCAGGCCCTGAGCCGCGTGGCCCCTGCCCCCTCCCAGCGGCACGCGTGGGGTACACCTTCTTTCGGATGCAACTCCTGGGAGGCCAAGTTCTGATTTTGCATTGGTCCGGCTTAATCCGGCTAGATCCCGCTTAATCCGGCTTGATCCCGCTTAGTACCGCCTAATCCGGCTTAATCCTGCTTAGTCCGATGCCCACTCTGGCGTAACAGCTCCCAAATGGGGCTTAATCCTCTTTAATCTTTCCGACGACAACCTCCCAGTAGTTGCCTCCTAACCTTCTCAGGAGAACGAGATAAGAGAGCTTGAGTCCAGCGCAGCGGCTGAGACGGCGCACGTCTGAGGAATCGCCCACAGCGGTCGTCAATTCGGCCCAAGCACTTCAGACGTCAAGTCGGCCCCAAGACTGCGTTCGCTAAGGCGAAAGCAGTCGTCAAGTCAGCTCCAACACTTCGTTTGTCAAGACGTCCAGGCCCACTTCCCTGTCGCCCGCGACAGACTCAAAGAGAACCACCCCGATCCCCACAGATCTCCGCCTCCTCTCGTCGACGGGACGTTCTTCTCAGTCTTCGGTCTTCGTGGGCCCTCACGGGGTCCCCGGGCCGTCCGCGAAAACCGACCCGGGATGGGCAGCCGGTCCCTGGGAAGGGGTCCAGACCACTGGGCAGCCGCGCTGTGAAGCACACCCACGACGTCTGATGTCTGGGACCGCCCAGTGCGTTTACGAAGTTCAAGCAGTGGCGAAGCGTCCTGGCTCGCCTATAGCCCTGCCAAACAATGTTCTAAGCACCTTTTGTGTTTGCCACGAAATGTTCTCAGGACATTTCTGGCTGGGACTGTCTTCTTTTAACACATCGGGTTTATTTTCCAAGAACATTGTTTTTGTTCTTTTAGAACAGTTGTGGGTTCTAAGAACATTTCGTGGTATGACTATAGGAATGCCGGGACGGTCGGTCCCTGCTCAAGAAGTAGCCCTGTCCCGTTCGATTCCTGCGTCGGGCGCGTGATTTGATCACGCGCCCGTCGGCCGAGGCCCTCGGAGCAGTGCTCGAGGGCCTCGGCCGTGGGAGGGTTCTCGGGATGAGGGTGGCCCTTCCGCCCTCGACCTCTCTGTTCGCTCCCGGTTCGCGGCCACATCCCGCCAGGAGTTGGAGGGGGAGGAGGAAGGAGGGAGGAGGAGGAAGGAGGGAGGGAGGGGGAGGAAGGAGGGAGGAGGAAGGAAGGAGGAGGGAGGGAGGGAGGGAGGGAGCGAGGGAGGAGGAGGAGGAGGAGGAGGAGGAGGAGGAGGAGGAGGAGAGGAGGAGGAGGAGGAGGAGGAGGAGAGGAGGAGGAGGAGGAGAGGAGGAGACGGAGGAGGAGGAGGAGGGGGAGGAGGAGGAGGAGGAGGAGGGAGGAGGAGGAGGATCAGGAGGAGGAGGGGAAGGAGGGAGAGGAAACGGATCAGGCTTGGGAGGAGCAGGACGAGGACGAGGACGAGGAGCCGAAGGCGGACAAGGAGGAGAAGGCTCCCCCCCCCCCCAGGAGGACGAGGACTCGGTCTTCAGCGACTGCCCCAGGAGCCTTTTTCCTCGCCCCGCCCGGAGTGTCGGGCGCGCGCCGGCGCCCCACCGAGGGGGCCTCCCCTTGGGCGGCCCGGACGGATCGCGCCCGAGGGCTCCTCGCCGCCTCTGGCCACTGGCGCCCCAGCGCCGTCAGAAGAGAACGACTCGGGATGCTCTTCCTGCTGGGCGTCTTCGGGCGGGGCTGTATGACGAGGACCAATCCCTTCCAGGGCGTTCCGGAACGCTCTGAGAAGGCCGCGGCGCCCGAGAGATTCTCCAGGGCCACAGAGGTGTGACAGTGGCGCCCCAGTAGATGCCAATTGTTGGTGCTCTCCTTTCGGCGATGTTAATTTTGTGGTCTATAGCTTGGTCAGGAGGGCGGAGAGCAGAAGTCGTGCTTTTCCAACGGTCTCGCGGCTCGCGCGCTGCTGCGCGTTCATCCAGGCAGGGAGGCCTGCAGGCGTCCTTCGGGGGGCGATCGGGATGTCCCTCGTCGGCACGTCGCAGAGGCCTTACGCATCATGAGAGCGGGCGGGAGGGCTTCGGGAGCAGGAGAGAGCCTGGGCGCGAGTGGGAGAATCGGGCGGGCCTGGGACGATGACAAATCCGTTTCAGAGCGTTCCGGCCTGCTCTCAGAGCGGCCCGGAATGCTCGGAGAAGGCCGCGGCGCCCGATGCGTACTCTATAGCCGCTGGATCTCAGAGATTCTCGATTTATCCTCATCCGATTTTTACCCTCCTCCTGGGTTCGTCTTAGATCAAGGGCATAAAAAACGCCCCTACCCTGGTTTACGAGGCGCTGTGCGCTGAAACTCCTGTGGGCCGACAGGGTAAACCCTGCGTGACGTGCCGCGTCCTGGCGGCTCTGAACTTTGGGGGTTCCCAGGAGGTTTACAGACCACGCACCTGTAAGCCAGGGTAGGGTCGTTTTTTTCATCCCTCAATGAGATCCTCATCCTAGAGACGTCTTAGAGACGATTTTTATCCTCCTTCGATGTTACCTTCATCTCGCTTTATCCTCATCCCATTTGATCCTCCCTCTGGGTTCGTCTTGGAGGCGATCGGCGCGCGTGCCGCCGAGGGCGGGGGCGGCGCCCCAGCCGGAGCGGCGGGGGGGGACGTGGTGGCGGGCGGGGCGGAAGGAAGGAGCGGAGCGGCCGAGGGCTGGTGGGTCGCAGGGAGCGGTCGGTCGATCTCGAGCCGACCGCTCGAGCTCGCTCTCGAACGATCTCGATCTCGATCTCGAGCTAGATCGATCGGACTCGATCGATCTCGATCTAGATCGATCGATCTCGACCTCGATCGACCTCGATCTCGATCTAGATCGATCGATCTCGATCGATCTCGATCTCGAACTCGGGCTCGCTCGATCGAGCCGAGGTCGGCCACGCGGAGAGGGGGGTCGGGGGGAGGGGGGAAGGCTTCTCAGAAGCACCCCTGCCTCTCAGAAGCCTTCCCCCCCTCCCCCCAATACCCTCCTGTGCGCGCCGCCAAGGAAGTGAGGCTCGATCGATCAAGCCGAGAGGGACACCGAGCGGTCGATCGGCGGGACGCGGGCAGCAAGAACTGCCCTCAGCTGCAGCAGCTTCGCGGAGGCCGGGAGGCCTCGGCTCGCCACCGAGTCCACCATCATAGACAGCGGGCGCCCCCTGCGGGACGGCGGGGAAGGGGGGGGGGCAGGCTTACAGTCGGCCGGATGGCGATGGGGGGATCAGGACATGGGGGGATGAGTATCCGGTACCGCTTTGTTGGGGTACAATTTGTATTTTCTCTGCGGGTTGCAAGTACAAATTGTACCTTCTCCCCCCCCGTTAACATCCTCGCACATGTCGCGGACGTTGTCAAAAGTATAATTTGTACCTTGTCTGCGTGGCGTCGGTGCAAACTGTGCCTTCTCCGTGGGGCGTAGGTACAATTTGTACCTCGGTTGCGCCTCTCTCCCCATCTGGACCTATCCCCCCATTTGCATCCCGCCAATACAGGGAGGGACGCCGACGGAGCCGAAGGCCCTCGCGTTTTCCCGTGGAGCTCGCGGAGGTGGCCAATTATTGTTTGCATCGCCGCCCGTGTGGCCGCTGCTGGCTTTGACTCTTTCTGGCCGCACCGTGGACAGCGCTACCTTTCCGTATGTTGTTGTTCACTGGTTGCGCAGTTGGTGCCGTACATTTGTACCTGTTTATTCGCCCCGCGCGTGTATGTTTGGGGCGGTTTTACGGGGTGAATTTCTGGATTTCCTCATCATGCAAGCAATGGCTCTTGCCTCAACGCCACCGACCAGCGTAGACCCCAATTGGGGACGTATGAGTGCGCTTGGTTTCAGCATGTCAGTGGGCAGTTCTACATGAAAACTGCCCTTCATTCACCAGCTTGTATTTGAGAGAACAGAGGTCCTACACAATGTTGACACCATGTCGACGTGCTATGGCGGGATGCGGGCCAGAAGGGCATGTGCCATCGTGGGCCAGAACTAAAGGTCCACGGAACATTAAGATCGACCAAGGGAAGTATGGTTAAGCGGTTTCCCATCGAAGCGAGTGTTACGCAACGCACGGGAGCTTGTAAGAGTAGCATTTGTACCAGCAGTGCCGGGTAGTGGTGGTAGATGTGGTCGTAGTAATAGCGGCAGCATCAGTAGTAATAGCGACACGGTTGCAGAGAATGTCAGAAAGCCGAGGGAAGCGACGCGGCGGTGATTGGGCAGCAACATGTCGTTTTCTAGTCTGTGCGGATCAGGTCCATACATGATGTGCACCGCCTCCTCAGTGTAAGTATTGCTTGGGGAAAATTGCTGAGGCCGACAAAGGTTGCAACGAGAGCCTGCGACCAGTTATGAGTGAAACGTGCAGCTCGATCGCTTTAGCCTGAGCTGGTTAGGCTAGGCTTGCTGAGCCGAGCCTATAAAGCCGCTTAGCCAACCCAGTCCAAGCCAAACCTGTGCGGGGCCCAGTCAAGCACCACCAGCAAACACACGCACGTACGCATAGGACACATTCATTCGACATGTGCGTTTCACGTTAAATGTATGCTCTGCGCCAGGATAGGTCATGGTCCAGCTTAGCCAACGATGGTGCACGCCTCGCTGAACAAACGTACAACATACGCCAACCGAATCGAAGCGAGCCTACAGCACACCTCGGCCAGCTTCTTGGCAGGCGCGGCGACGGGCAAGGCCCGTCGCGGGACAGGCTTGGCGGGGTGTGTTGATGCGAGTTGCGCTCAGTGCAGAAGCGAGGCAATACTGGGGAAGGCGGCCGCAGTCGGGAGCGGCCAAGGGGGTGACGACGAGGGGGAGTGTGCGGGGGTGACGACGAGGCGTGCACGCCGCGTGGGGGACGCAGGTACGGTGGCCGCCGCCGCTGCGCCGCCGCCCGCGCCGCCCGTGCTGGAATTTGCCGAGTCCTGGTCCAGCTCGGTCCACCCGCTCCCGCGGCGGCGCTGCACCCTGGAGCCGCTGCCGCGGCGCGGGCCCCTCCTCGACGCGGGCCGCGCCTGGCGGGCGCCCGCGAGATCCCGGGGCCCAGCCTGGGTCGCCTGCATGCGCTGCGGCTGCTGGGCGCCGCCGTGGCCGCGGCTGGCCCCTCCGCCCGTTCGGCGCGTGGGCGCCCGCGCTGCCGCCTCGGCCTTGCGCGCTGCTGCCGCTGCCGGCCGTGCGCGCGGGCGGCCCGCCCTGGCCCGCTGGACCGAGCTGGGGCGGGGCCGTGCGGGCGCGGGCGTGGCCGCCTCGCCCTCTCCCCTCCGTCCCCCTCCTCCTTGCCCCTCCTTCTTCCTTGGCCACTGGGCACTCTGCCGGGCGGCAGAGGAGCGTGTGGGCACCGTGGCCAGGGCCATCCCGTCTCCCCGATGCCATGGCCCCCTCCTCTTCCTGCAGCGCGCCTCGTGGCCCCGCACGTGCGCGCTGGCGAGGGCAAGGGCCGCGGTGCACCCCGGCGCCTCTTCGCGGCCCAGCATTTCGGGCCGCGCAGGGCCGGCTTCCTGAGCTACGGCCAGCAGGTCTGAGCCCACGGTGCGCGCCGCATGTTTGAGTTGACATAGCTGCACGCTCTGCCTCCTCCTCCTCCTCCTCGTCCACCGTCTCGTCCTCCTCTCGGCTCGTCCTCTTCCTCCGCCTTTTTGGAGTCGACGCTGCATGAACAGTCTGCAGGCCCAATTGCTGCCGCATGTTTGTAGGGCGCATTCGGCCAATCTCTCCCAACGCCCTGCGGGGTGATCTCATCCTCCCTCCGCGCTGCGCTGATGTAAAACAACTGCTGCGCCAGGCCAATCTAAGCTAAGGTTCTCAAGGTATGCTGAGGCTAATCGGTTTGATTCACCTGTTGGCTCACATTCGGATTTTTCCTTGGTGGGTTTTGGAGCAGAGTTGGTTTCCGTACCCTTGCTAACAGCTTTTAATCAGGCGCACCACGCCCTTGGTATTATCGATTCCGATGCGGCAGGGACGATCGGTTCTATGCTTCTGACGGCCATTTGCGGGACCCCTGAATAGGATGCGACTCAGCATCGGCGCTGATAGATTCGTGGTCGAATGCCCAAATCTGGCATCCTCCGTTCTGAGTTGTTCCTAGTCCACCCAATCCGACTCACTCCCGTGCTGTCGTCCGCCCGCCATAAAAATGTACGCAGACACCCTCCACTGTATTGTTCCTGGGCCTCATGGGGAGGGTGGCGGTGTATCACGCCACTGGGAGCCAGCGACTTTTATACACCGTCGCCTCCCTGAAGGTACATGCAATATTCCTCGCGGGGTGTCTGCGTATGTATCTTCCTGGCGTATGTCGCTCCCTGCTTGGTCTCCAAGGCATGGCTCGAGCTAAACGGTGTTTTGGCAATTTCGTGGACCGTTTTCGTTTTGATTTCGTTTTGCAGCAAATGTGGAACGAAGACAGAACTAGGGATGACGAAACCAACACGAAAACGGAAAACACTGATTAACTCGAGCCCTGCTCCAAGGTACATCGCGGCGACGCCCTTGCTCGGCCTGCTGCAGCGGGAGTCCACGGCCCACCAGCGGGAGTGGATGTGCTTGCAGCGCGAGGGGACCCTGCTCCGAGAGTGGCCAGCGTACGTACAGGGGGCGCAGGTACAGGGTAAGGCAGTTGAGCCCGACTAGAACGACGAGCTCGGTGGCAACTCATGGGAGCCTGGTATATCCTTTTAACTCCGTCTTTAGCGCCGACCAGCGTCGAGTAGTGCCTGGGGGTCGACGAGATAGTGCCGGTCTAGCGTCGGCTAGCGTCGATTAGCGTCGAGTTGGCGTTGGTTAGCGTCGACTGGCGTCGATTCGCAAGAGCCGTCAAGATGGTATGGGAGGCTCCCGTGAGCTGCCACCGAAGACGGGAAGGCATGGGGCATGGGCCAGCGTGCATTAAAGCGGGTCAGGGAGAAAAGGACGGCCCCCGTTTTGTCCCGCTGCGAGAAACACACGACGGCCATGAGGAGGGCATCTGTCGGCCTCCAGTAGCCGTCAGTGGGCCCCGGTACCGTCAAACAAAGATTCGAGATGAGAAACTGGTCTGGGGAAAGGATCTCGACCTCTGGGGAACGACGCGATGAAATTACGCTACCGAGGAACCCCCGACACTTAACACTATGTCTGGCGTGATGATATCTGACGTGAAACTTGCGGGAATGATGCAGGAGACTCCGTTGCTTTCCCCGAAACCCCTGTCCAATGAGCTGGAACGTCTGGGGGAATCCCGCCGGACGAAGGGTTCTGTACGTACATCTCCAGGCACTGCTTCCTGGCATCGTCGCCCCATCCCTGATGTAGCAGCTCATTGTACCTGGTCAGGAGCGTATCAAGCCACCAGTACTTGAGATGCCGATGGTAAACATTAAAGGCGTGTTTCACCAGAAGTGCATCGCACTTGCGCAAGTTGTCGGTGGAAACTTCGACGCCCATGTCAATCATGGATTTCTTCAGTTACAAAGGCAGCGCGTCAATGACGCACTTTGGCAGCATGGTAGGCGCACACAACGTGGCAACGACTGCTGTCTTAGGGCCGGATGGAGCCAAGGTGTCTACAGTTCTGGTTGGAGCACAAGCCCTCGCCCGTGATCTGACAACAAACGTCATTGCCACAGCAACCCGTGATGGAGTAGAGAGCTCGGACTAGACCCAGCCCAGCACAGAGGGCACAAACTCCCATCACCCCCTGCGCACCCCCTGGGCGCCCCCTGCGGTGTGGAGAATGTGCCACGTCTGCCACGCCCTGGGACCCTGGCGCGCATAGCGACCCCGCCCCCTGCGCACCCCCTGCGGTGTCGAGAATGTACCACGCCTGCCACGCGCTGGGACCCTGGTACGCATAGCGACCCCACCCCCTGCGCACCCCTTGCGGTGTGGAGATGGAGAATGTACCACGCCTGCCACGCTTTGGGTCCCTGGCGCGCATAGCAACCCCACCCCGTGCGCACCCTCTCGGTGTGAAGAAGTGCCACGCCTGCCACGCCCCGGAACCCTTGCACGCATAGCGACCCCACCCCCTGCGCACCCCTTGCGGTGTGGAGAATGTACCACGCCTGCCACGCCCATGGACCCAAGCGCGCGTAGCGACCCAACCCCATGCGCACCCTCTGCTGTGTGGAGGATGTGCTGCCCCTGCCACGCCCTGAAACCGTGGCACGCATAACGACCCCACCCCCTGCGCACTTCCAGCGGTGTGGGGAGTGTGCCACACCTGCCACGCCCTGGGACCTTGGCGCGCATAGCGACCCCACCCCGTGCGCACCCCCTGCGGTGTGGAGGATGTGCCACGCCTGCCACGCCCTGGGACCCTGGCACGCATAGCGACCCCCAAATCTTGCGCGTATGTGTTGTGTGCTGTGCGTGTCAAGTATGATGCGTGCGCGGCTGTATATGGACGTGCGTGTCATGTGGGTGCTCCAGCTCACTATGTGATGCTTACGTCGTGGCTCTATGATGCAATAAACACGTCGGGAGTGCACTAGCGTTGTTCGCGTGTGTGTGTGTGTGTGTGTGGGTGTCTCTCTGTGTGTGTGTGTGTGTGCATCTGCGAGTGTGTGCATGCATGCGGCGGCATGTAGACGCATGCGTGCATGCATGCGTTCACATGCGTCGCGCGTGGGTGGGAGGAATACGGAAGAGGAGGAGAGGGAGGAGGGAGGAGGGAGGTGTGAGGAACACACGGGTGCGACGCGGGTGGGGAGAAAACCAGAGCCCCACGAAACATGCGGGGAAAGCACGACGTTGGAGATTTAGGGACGATGAGGAAGTATGAGCCAGCGTGTATCAAAGAGGTTGAGTGAGAGAATGGGAGGGAGTATGGGTCAGCATCTGCATGAGAATAGCAATTTGTGAAGAGGGGGAAGGGGTTATGTGCACCCTTGCCTTTTTTGCTGGCTGTGACCCGAGATTCAAAACTACGCTTTGTGCGGGCGCACATAGAAAGATAACCAGGTGGACATCGGGTTCACGCGCAATGGGCGACGACTGCATACGACAAGCTGCCGTACGAGATGCTGCCGTCAGGCGTTCGCGTTTGCAGATGTGTTGTTGTCATTTTCCTGAGGGCACGAGGGACATCAACATTGTCGCCGTTACTGTCGTCAGCAACCATGTTTGTTTAAGTTTGGCTTGTATCGTAGGTCTGTCTCGCGATCGAGCGTGATCTTCATTTTCAATGACAATGTGGCCGGCGCCGAGGCGAGAGCGCCAGAGCGCCTGGGGCGGGTCCAACATTAATACTTGTGTAGTAATTAACATTCAACGCAACAAACAGAATCCTCACCACGGATCCGCAATAGAGCCACGCACCCAGGGACAATGAATGACGCCGCGGCCCCCAGCAACAACAAAGCTCCCGCTCGAGACTCCCTTTTTTTTTTTTTACTCAAGGCGGTGATCCTCCTCGCCGCCGAAAACCGCCGTCCCGACAAAACCAGCGTTCCCGCCCGAGACCTCCTCCCGTTTTACGCTGGACTGGCGCCCTACTCTCTTTTGAATTGGCGCAGCTCCCAGCAAGAACAACGCTCCCGCTGGAGGCTTCCTCCCGTTTTCCTAAAGACGGTGCTGTTCCTCGCCGCCGACGGCCCCCGTCCCGACAAAACCACGGTTCCCGCTCGAGACTTCCTCTCTTCTTACTCGAGGCGGTGTTCCTCCTCGCCGCCGAAAACCGCCGTCACAACAAAACCAGCGTTCCCGCTGGAGACTTCGTTTTGTTTTGCGCTGGACTAGCGCCCTACTCTCTTCAGCATGGGCGCCGCTTCCAGCAACAACAGCGCCCCTACTCGAGACTTCCTCCCTTTCTATTCAGGGCCAGGTCCTTGACTCGCCGCCGACAGCCCCCATCCCCACCAAGGCAATCCTGTCGCTCGATACTTCCTTGTGCTTTACCCTTGGCTGGGGATCCACTGGCGGTCTCGCATCGGCGCAGCAAGGCGCGGGCATGCGTTTTCGAGGCGTGATATGTTGACTGTCCTCGGAGGAGGTGTTTGCAAGACCTCATTGGGCGGGATATCTGGGAATGGGAATAACGGACCCCGCTATAGAACAAGAGTCCCCCATGATGGGGATGGTTATCATGATGGTCGCATGCTTCGTGTGGAAACATCGCGCATGAGGGTAAACTGATTGTTGCTATTGTCATTGTTGTTGTTGTTGTTGTTGTTGCTGCTGCTGCTGTTGTTGTTGTTGTTGTTGTTGTTGTTGTTGTTGTTGTTGTTGTTGTTGTTGTTGTTGTTGAATTCTCATTTCTGAAGAATGATTATTTTTGATCCCCCCCCACCGGTGCATATGTTTTGTCTCAATCGAAGAGTGCCCCTCGACGCTCGCACCCCGTTTTTTGATATGGAAAGTCTTCCTGCTCAAACTGGCCCCCTGGCCCCCGGGTTACAACAACGGCTCCCGCCTGAGACTTCCTTACAATTTAGGCAGGACCCCCGCTCCCGCCCGAGACTTCCTCGCATTTAATTCAGGAATCGCGCTCTCGCTTTGGACTTCCTTACAATTTATTCAGGAATCGCTCTCCCGGAGCTCTGGAGTCGCGCTCTCGCTGGAGACTTGCTTGCAACTTACTGAAGAATAGCCTTGCGTTGGAATTTCCTGCAATTTGCCCAAGCGCCGCGCTCCCGACACCCAGGCACCCAGGAGTCGCGCCCGTTGTGGCCCCATGTGCATGCCCTTCGTGGCCCCGCTGTCGCCATTTGTGTCCCCCTCATTGTCCTACGTGGCCCAGTTGCTACCCTCAGTGGCCCCATAGTTGCCTTCTGTGGCCCCGCATTATCTGCACTTCGTGGCCCCCGCTCGTTCGCACTCTTCGTGGCCCCATACGCATTCCCTTCGTGTCCCCGCTGTCGCCCTTCGTGGCCTACTTCGTGCCCTTCGTGGCCCTGCTGTCGTTCTCTCTCGCTCTCGCTTTCGCTCGTCGTCTCGTCGACGTCGTCGTCGTCGTCGTCGTCGTCGTCGTCGTCGTCGTGGTCGGTCCCCTGTCCGTCCCTCTTGGGGTCGGGTCGACGGTCCGCGGCCGCCCCGCCGATCAGCGCTGCCGCTGGCCAGGCCGACGGTCCGCGGCCGCCCCGCCGCTTGCCGGGGCCCGGCCTGCAGGGAAGAAAGGTATACCCCCCAAAAGGGGTTCGATCGAAGACGAAGAGGGCGGGTATCGAGGGTTTGGGAAATACGCGTTATTGGACACTCGAGCATATAAGGGCGAACAGTCTTAGAATGGTTGTTGTTGTTGTTGTTGTTGTTGTTGTTGTTGTTATTATTATTGTTGTTGTTGTGATCGTCGTCCCCCCTGCGACTCACGCCGCGACCCACCTCGCGACCCACCTCGCGACCCACCCCGCGACCCACCCCGCGACCCACCCCGCGACCCAACCGCGACCCACCCGCGACCCACCCGCGACCCGCCCGCAACCCACCCGCGACCCACTCCGCGACCCAACCGCGACCCACCCGCGACCCACCCCGCAACCCACCCGCGACCCACCCCGCGATCCAGCCCGCGACCCACCCCGCGACCCCCCCGCGACCCACCCCGCGACCCACCCGCGACCCACTCTGCGACCCACCCCGCGACCCACCCGCGACCCACCCCGCAACCCACCCGCGACTTATTTGTGACCCACCCGCGACCGGGCCCGCCGCGACCCACCCGCGACCCACCCTGCGATCCACCCGCATTTTTGTAAACGAAAAAATCGGCGCCTGCGGCGGGCTCAATGCATAATTTGTGAAACGTAGGCGCCTGCAGCGGGCTTCTTCAGAGCCTCGCCGACTGACGACGTCCTCGCCGCCCCCTCGCTCTCATCAGCAACTGCGGGGTGCTACGTATACGTATGCACAGCTGCTTCTGGCTGCGCCCGTCTCGCGCACTTTTTTTGGCTGCACGTTCTGTGAAGACACTTCGTGGGTCGCGCGCTTGCGTCCCCGAGCCGCGCATTCGCCGTCGCGTCCTCCCCCCCTCTTGGCAAACATGCGAGGCTTCGTGCAGCGCGATGCGCAAAGTCAAGCGACCTGGGGTCGGGAAGCTGGGATCGGACGAAATGGGAAGTGGGGAAAACGAAGTCTGTTTCGGCCCAGCAGCTGGGTGCTTTCCTCTATACATGGGTGCCTCTGGCACTGGGAGGCGCTAGGAAGTCCCCGGGCCCCTCCCTGGCGATGTCCACATGCACCATTGTCTCGCAATGGGTTTGACCGCGGAGACGAGGTGGCCTGGACGGTGTCTCCCCGAAGACCAAAAAGCGGCCATTGTCTCCCTCCTCCCTCCTCCCTCCTCCCTCCTCCCTCCCTCCTCCCTCCTCCCTCCTCCCTCCTCCCTCCTCCCTCCTTCTTCAAGGTTAGACAGCCCCCCACCCTTTCTGCCATCCCTCGCCATGAAGCAAGCGAGTCCTGTGGCAAACGGGTCCTACGTTTTTGTCGCCAGTTTCGGGCTCCTGCGGCCCTCCTCGGGCTCCAGGATTGCCAGAAAAGTAGTCGGGGCGAAAAGCTGGACCCGGGGGACTGGGGTAAGGCCCCATGGTCCAGGACCCGTTGGCTTAAATGCCAACGTCCATTCCCCTTGCCACCCACCCCCCGTTCGTCCGACACCGGGTTGGCGGCCGGAGCGCGCCGCCGGAGAGCCCTCTCCGCGACCCAGGCCGCCCCCGGTGGCCGCGGTGCGCTGGCCGATCATGCCCCCCGTGCGAGAGGACGGGCCCTCCTGCCCCCCCGTGGCGCCCGAGGAGGATATGAGGAGGAGGGGGAGGGAGAGGGGGAGGGGGAGGAGGAGGAGGAGGAGGAGGGAGGAGGAGGAGGAGGAGGAGGAGGAGGAGGAGAGGAGAGGAGGAGGAGGAGGAGGAGGAGGAGGAGGGAGGAGGAGGAGGAGGAGGAGGAGGAGGAGGAGGAGGAGGAGGAGGAGGAGGAGGAGGAGGAGGAGGAGGAGGGGGGGGGGGGGGAGGAGGAGGAGGGGGAGGAGGAGGAGGAGGAGGAGGAGGAGGAGGGAGGAGGAGGAGGAGGAGGAGGAGAGGAGGAGGAGGAGGAGGAGGAGGAGGAGGAGGAGGAGGAGGAGGAGGAGGGAGGAGGAGGAGGAGGAGGAGGAGGAGGAGAGGAGGAGAGGGAGGAGGGAGGAGGGGGGAGGGGGGAGGGGGGAGGGGGAGGGGGGGGAGGGGGAGAGGGAAGGGAGGAGGAGGAGGAGGAGGAGGCGAGGAGGAGGAGGCGGAGGAGGAGTCGGAAGACTTGGCAGTTCGAGTTAGTCATCGATCGATGGCCTGAAACTCGGCTAACAACGAGTTATGTGCTGCTGGCTGTTGCAATGACATGCACGGGGAGGATGTCTGCGAGACCCCATGGCTGAACGAGCCTCCAGAGCCCGCATCGACGCAAGGCCCATCCTCGCTGCATCCAGCTCTGATGGTGGCGGCGATAGCGATGGCGATCATGACGAAGTTGGCTGCGATGATGAGCATGCGTGAGGATGATGGTGTTGCTGGTGATGATGACGCCGCGCCCCCCCCCAGGAGCAGGGTGCCATCGAGATCTGAGCGAGGCCAATGCAGAGCGGAGGCACCGGAAGCCAGGTGGCTTAGCTCACCTGGCCTTCCTGCACCTCCCCCGATTCAATTCATGGTAGCCGTCGGCGATGTGCTTCGGAGGAGGGCTCTGACCTTCTGGAGAGCCTTTGCCGCCGACTCCGAGAGCCGCGCGTGAAACAGGCTGCACTCCTCGCCATGGAGGGGGAGGGGGGAGCCTCGGCCCTCGACGCGCTGCGTGCCACGACGCATCAAGATGACGCCACTTCTCCAACTGAGCTGCCGCGCGCATCCGCTACCATGCTTGGGCGGGGGGGGGGGGGAGGGGTATGCACGGGCGGTGATGTGGCCAAAAGCAGGGTACATTAGACACACCGAGTAAAACATTGCCCCGCGATGATACCTCATCTCACGATGGGCCCGCAGACCCCGGGGCGCCGCACGAAGCTCGGAGTCGGTGAGGGACGTGCCCCACGATCTCTTGTGGCCTGTCGTATGTGCCTGCCGTGCTCGGATTTCTGCACGGGCACGTTGCGGCACCCGCTCGGCTCTGGCGCTCCACGCGGCGCCGTGCGGCGCGGTGCGGCACACGCGCGGCACAAGTCGAGCGGGCCCGCGCGCACGGCGAGCGCGGCGCGGCGCGGCACGGCACACACACACACACACACACGCACGCACGCACGCACGCACAACACAACACAACACAACCCAACACAACACAACACAACACAACACAACACAACACAACACAACACAACACAACACCACACTACACCACACCACACCACACCACACCACACCACACCACACCACACCACACCACACCACACCACACCACACCACACACCACACACACCACACACACCACACACACCACACACACCACACACACCACACACACACACTCACACTCACACTCACACTCGCACTCACGTTGACACTCACACTCACACTCGCACTCGCACTCGCACTCGCACTCGCACTCACACTCACACTCACACTCACACTCACAACACTCGCACTCGCATTCGCTCTCACACTCATACTCACTTTCACACTCACACTCACACTCGCACTCACACTCACACTCACACTCACACTCACACTCACACTCACACTCACTTTCACACTCACACTCACACTCACTTTCACACTCACACTCACTTTCACACTCACACTCACACTCACTTTCACACTCACACTCACACTCGCACTCACACTCACACTCACACTCACACACTCACACTCACACTCGCACTCGCACTCACACTCACACTCACACTCACACACTCACACTCACACTCGCACTCGCACTCACACTCACACTCACACTCACACACTCACACACACATACACACACACACACACGTCGCGGCCCGACCGCTCTCCGATTAAGCCTGCGTGCACATCGCGCGGGGGCGCTGCAGAGGGGGCCTCGCCCTCGGCGAACCCGCGCCCTCGGCGGAAGCCGGCGGAACTTCGTCGGGCCGGGCCAGAACAGGGACGCATCGATGCTCTACAATCGGAGGCGACGATAGGGGCGAGTAGCGCAGAGGCAGATGTTACACGTATTCGCCCGGGAGCCTCGCCGAAGGCATGGACAATCGGCGCCACTGGATGCATACACGTGTTGCTCTCCCGTGGGCTATTCGTCCCCATCGTCGCCCCCGAGGGAACACGTGTAATGCCCGCCCCTGGGCTCTTCGCCCCTGTGGTCGCCTCCGATAGAATTGCAGCGGCACGCGACACATCCTCCAGAACAGCTGGATCTCAGAGCTCCCGATTTACAGTGGACGCCCATACCAAGAAACACCCTGCTTGCCCCCGGGGTGCCCTGGGTTTCTTGGGTTTGTTGGGTTTCGATGGTTTTGCGATGGACAGCGTGACGTTCCCACACCAAGAATCAATGGACGTTCTGGGGTCTCGGGGTTGGGTTTCTTGTGGAAGGTTTCTTGTGGTCGAGCTCCTACTGTATCCTGGTCTGGTGCTGTCCCTGTCCCGGCCTCGTCTCAGAAAATGAAGCGGCGGCGGAACCGCCAGCGGAAGGTTGGTGGGGGGTGGTCGGGGCTCAAGAGACGGGGGTCAGTGCAAACGGGGGTCAGCCAGAGCGTTGGACCTTGCAGGATCCTGCAGGGCCAGGGGTGCTCTGACCAAGGTCAAGGTGCAGGTTCTTGCAGGATCCCACAGGATCTTCCAGGATCGTGCAAAGGCCGACTGACCCGGATTTGCATGACCCGGGTCAGTACGTCCCCGAGGTCGGCGGAGGGCCGTGGAAGCAGAAGCGAGACGTCCGCAGTTTTGGCTTCAGGGTTTCCAGGGCCAGCGGCGCGCTTTTCCCCGGAGGGCTCCTGCCTTGGAGGGCCAAGCTTATTCGGTTCTAAGCGACCAACATCTGGGGCTGACGCCACATACCGTTCTCGCGTCCTAGCCAAAAGCGCCTCTGCACACATGGGGTGCCGTGACGTCCATAGACACCTTCGGGGTAGATGCGCCTACGGACAGCGTGGCCGTTGCGTTCGGCGCGGTGCAAGGTCGGAGAAAGGGTAGATCCGACCGCGCTGGCGTCCCTTACTAGCGCAGGTCCACATGGTACAGTGCCGTTTTTAATACATGCTCCGCGTGCGGATCATGCATTAAACATGCAGGGATATAGTATTGAAAACAACGATGAGCTCATGCAGATATGTATTCATAAGTTAACCATGTATAGAAATCCAATGTTTTCAAACATCCCATGTATTAAAAACTGCCCGGTACTCCAGCGCCTGCCTCTCTCCGTGCCACGAGGGGGCCGGCGCCGATCGCCCTGCGCCCGCCCGCGGGCCCTCGGGTTATGTCGGGGGGTCCTCGGGGGGTCTTCGGGGTGCTCCTCGGCCTGCTCTCCGCGCTGCTCGGCCTCGCGGGCCGTGGCAGGGAGCAGCATGCCGCACAGGCAGCACGCTGGAGTGGGGACCACATGCAGCCCAGGAGGGGCTCTTGGTGTTCGTTGTGGGAGTCGACTAATGGAAAAGAAGCATGTTGCCAAACCATTTCCAGATGGCTAAGCATGTTTCAAGCATGTCTTAAATGTGTAAGAACATGTTTGAAACATGTTTAGAAGATGTTTGACACATGTTGAGCGCATCTTTAAGTCAATGACAGAAGAGTTAGCGTGTCCATCGCCATGGCATCCACAAGGTTTTCGGGCCGTCCCTCGAGTTTAAGTCGGGAAGGGCATTCGTGGCCGCGGCTCGCTGCGGCCAGGGAGAAGCCCCTCGTTTCCTCGTAGTAGTAGTAGTAGTAGTAGTAGTAGTAGTAGTAGTAGTAGTAGTAGTAGTAGTAGTAGTAGTAGCACGACGGTTGCCTCGTGCAGGAGCGGCGCAGCGCTCCAGCGTCATTCGCAGGGCATCCCAGAGGAATTGCTGATGATTTGCGTTGCGATGCGGTTCGCTGCTTTACCTTACCTTGCTCTCTGGCAGTCTGTGTTGCCTCTATGGGCTGATCCGAGTTGCTTTGCTGAGCAATACGTCGCTGCTGTATGCAATGGTCTGTCATGCCATGCTGTGTCATGCAACGACATGCAGTGCTGTGCTATAGCATGTCTACACCGTGCAGTGGTATGCAATGCTATGCCATGATGTGTTACGAGTTGCTCAGTTTCACCCAGCTTCGCACTGACTTGTTTTGTAACGCAATGCGATACTACACCATGCTCTGCTACTGTTCCAATCCACTGTTCTGCCATGCTTTGCCTCGCACTTCTTCAGGACTGCGATTGTGTACGGTGCGATGCCATGTTGTGCTATGTTGTATGTATCCGTGTTAGTGTACGCATTTTAGTGCAATGGCGTGTTATGCGATGTGATTTGTTGCGATGCTATGTGTGACACGCTAATTATGCTACGTGCAGCTACACGTAACAGTACCTGGTGAAGCGCCACGTAACGTTATGTTTTAATAGGCAGTGCTACGTCACGCAATGTGATGTCCCGATGCGTGTTCACACGCTGTGCTGCTTTGCTATGGAGTGCTATGCGGTGGTGAGCTATGCCATGCCGTGACTATCAAAGGTGGGCCATGCTGTGCTGTGATCTGCGCTGCAGCGCTCCATCCTTCCCCAAGATGGGTTCGCTTCCGTCTATTGTTGTCACGCTTTGGCAAAGCTGCCAGATGTGTAAACTGGTTGTTAGTCGTTCCCTGCATCGTCTCTCTCTTCCTCACCCTACCCTCCTCGCCATCCTTCACTCTCCCACCCTCAGTCGCCTCGCCCCCTCTGTCCCCCTCGCCCCTCTCCTCCCCTCTAGAGTTACGCATTCTGAATACTGCTGTCCTCCCTCCCCTGGCTTTGCCCAGAGGGTGGTCGGCCCTCTTGGCGTGTTGCCTGCTCCACACCGGATGTCTAGCGTCCATTCTTAGCATGCGTACCCTTATCGCCCGGGCGTTTTCTGGGTTTCAGACATGTTGCTCCCGCTGCAGCGGGTGCCCCTCCTCCTCCTCCTCCTCCTTCTCGGATCGGCGCTCTGCCCCCCCCCTCCTCGGAGTGGCGCCGCCTCCGCCCCAGCTGCAGGCCTCTCCTCTCTGGATCCGCGTCCTCTTTGTCACCGCTGCTCGCCCCCGCCAGTCCCCTCTCCTCCGCCCTCCCCTGGTCCTCCTGTCCTCCCCGCGCACTTGCGCTCCAGCTCCTGCTGCTGCTGCTCGTCCTCCTCCTCCTTCCTTCCTCCTCCTTCCTCCTCCTGCTCCTCCTTCCTCCTCCTCCCTCCTTCCGCCTCCTTCCTCCTCCTTCCTCCTCCTTCCGTCTTCCTCCTTCCTCCTCCTTCTCCTCGAGCTGATCCTCCTGCTCATCCGCCTCATCCCGATTGTGCATATTAACCCGATGGGGTCCTCTTCGGAGCCCCAGGTCCGCAGTGACACGCGTCGACGGATGGAGAACCAACAGCGCCATGGGAAAGGATGGGTGGGAGGGGCAGGATGTCAGAGATGGCGCGAGCGCATCCAGCTTGCCTCTCCCTCTCTCCTCTCCGTCACCCCCCTTCCCTCCTTCCTCACTGCCTCGGCGTCTCTCCCCCGCCCTCTCTCACCTCCTCCTCCCTTTCCCCTCCCCGCCCCTCCCTGCGTCCCTCTTTCCATCTGGTCCTTCTCCGATCCTCTGAGAGGATCGGAGAGACGCAGCGACTCTGCGTCTCTCCTCCACCTCTCTGCGCCTCCCTGCTCCTGCTCCTCCTCCCGCCTCCTCCTCGTATGGGGGTGGGTGCAGGGGGGCGAGGGAGGGTGAATGAACGGACGGGTAAGCGACGAAAGGATGAGCAGGATGACGAGACGGAGCAGGAGGCGGAGGAGCAGCAGGAGTCGGATAGGGGAGCCGATCGATGGGGGCCGCATCCCCCCGTTCCCTACACCCACGCTGCTCTGTTGGATGGACCACCTTGCAGGGCCCATTTCGACCCGATCCATCCAATTCGATATCGGCTTCGTCCAGCTGGATCCCGTTCGATCACGACATTCCGACGACCCGATGTTGCCCGATGCTTGCATGACTCTGGTGTGCATCCTGGCGCGGCCAATCCGATTCGATTCGGACTCCGTACCGATGCGGTCCGATGCGAGATGCGCGCTCCGATGCGACCCGACTTGTCGATCCGATGCCGACCGCCCCTGCCTCCAGACTTTCGAGGCGGGCCCACCACTCCCTGCATTGCCTGCCTCATGAGTACTCGCAAGCCCTGCCTCTGCCGCCCGCCCGCTCGCGGTACGGTAGAGGGAAACAATTACTGACCACTCCCCCTCCCCCCCAACCTCAACGTTGGCACGCGCGGGGGAACCTGCGGTCGAAGTGCATCTCATCAGACCCATCGCCAACTTTGAACATTGGGGGGAGGGGGAGGCGTTGACGGATGAATGTGGCATGTGGTCGCTAATTTGTTCCGAGGCCTGTATGAGCTGAAGGAGAAGGAGAGGAACGAGGAACGAGGAACCACGGAGGTTGCGGCCGCTTCGGCCCTCGCGCCCCCATTGCATATGTCCCGCTTCTGGTGCCGAATCTCGCAGTTAAAGGCCTCGCGCCTCCCTCGAGACGCTGCCGTGAGCGCTGAGGTAGGAGGGCGAGGAGGAGGAAAGAGGGGAAGGAGGAGGAGGAGGAGGAGGAGGAGGAGGAGGAATAGAAGGGAGGAGCAGGAGGAGGAAGAGGAGGAGGGAGAGGAGGAGGAGGAGGGGAGGAGGGGGAGGAGGGAGAGGAGCAGGATGATGAGAGGAGGATGAGGAGGAGGAGAGGGAGGAGGGAGGAGGAGGAGGAGAGAGGAGGAGGAGGAGGAGGAGAGGAGGAGGAGGGGAGGAGGAGGAAGGGAAGAGGAGGAGAGTGGGGGGGCGAGGGAGGAGGGAGGGACGAGGGAGAGAAGGATGAGGACAAGAAGGACGAAGACGAGGAGGAGGATCAGCAAGAGGATCAGGAGGAACAGGATAGAGGGAGAGAGGGAGGGAGGGAGGCGGACGAGGAGGAGGAGGAGGAGGAGGAGGAGGAGGAGGAGGAGGAGGAGAAGGAGGAGGAGGAGGAGGAGGAGGAGGAGGAGGAGGGACGAGGGGGAGAATTATGAGCAGCAGGAGGAGGGCCAGGAGCCGCGGGCGAAGTGCCGCGGGCCCAGCGCCAGGCCTCCGGGGCCACCGCGGCGGCCGCCGCGCCCGCGGCTGCCGCGCCGGCGGCGCCAGCGCCTCGCGCCGGGAAGAGGCGGCGGGGGGCACCGGCCGCGGCTGGCGAGGGCTGAAGCCTTCTGCTCGTGCCGCCTGCTCCTCGTCCTCGTCCTCCCTCGTCCTCCCTCGTCCTCCCTCGCCCTCCCTCGTCCTCGTTCTTCTCCTTCTCGTCCTCCTCGTCCTCGTCTTCCCTCCGTGCCGAGGGAGGTTTCGTTGTGGAGCGGCCTAAGGCCTGAAGCCAGATAGGAGAGCTAAAAGAGGTCCCGAGGGAGGAGGAGGAGGAGGCGGAGGAGGAGGAGGCGGAGGAGGACGAGGAGGAGGATGAAGAAGAGGAAAGGGAGGAGGAGGAGGAAACGGAGGATGAGATGAGGATGAGGATGAGGAGGAGGAGGAGGAAGGAGGAGGCGGAGGAGGAGGAAGGAGGAGGAGGAGCAGGAGCAGCAGGAGGAGGAGAAGGAGGAAGAGCAGGAGAGGTAGGAGGACCAGTGCAATCCCAAGACGCATCAACGATGTTGCAATAAACCCTCTCTCTAATATCCCTCTTCACATGTCCTCGCAATACTTTGTTGTCAGTGCTGAGAGTGTCCCATTGAAAGACGAAGGCCTGAGAACCTTCACCCGCGCCACCACACAGCACGTGGAACTTCAGCGCCGCAGAGTAATGTGGTTGTTGCGTCCTAACAGTCCTAACTCTTGCCAGAGCATCACTCCTGTAACTTCGGCAACACCGCGAGTCAGCGCGACTGTTGCGTCCTGGCAGTTTTCTTTCGTGCCAGAACACCATTCCTGATACCTCAACCCTGTAGGTCCGCTGCTGCGAGCTTTTAAAACGAATGTGCGCGCTGCTGTGCCGAGAGCCACATGTTGAAAAGGATCCGCCCTCCATGCTATCTGTTGCAGACTAGAGGGCGAACGTGCGCGGCGCTACAGTTAGAGCCACATTTTGAAAACGGCGCGCCCTCCGTCTTTGAAGCTGTTGCAAACTGCCAAGCTTCATCGCCATAAGCGGCGCGGAAGTCTCCCTCTCGCAGCCAACGCGGGGGGGGGATGGGTAGGGGAGGCATGCAGGCGGAGGCAGGCGGAGGAGGAGGAGGAGGAGGAGGAGGAGGAGGAGGAGGAAGAGGAACAGGAGGGGGAGGAGGAGGAGGAGGAGGAGGAGGAGGAGGAGGAGGAGGAGGATCAGGAGGTGGAGGATCAGGAGGTGGAGGAGGAGCAGCAGGAGAAGGATGAGGAGGCACCGTCCGCGGCTGGCGAGGGCTGAGGCCGTCTTCTCGTTCTCCTCCTTCTCGTCTTCGTCCTCACTCCTTCCAGGGGGAGTTTTTTTTTGGAGCTGTGGAGCAACTTAAAGTCAGGTAAGGGAGCTAAAAGAGGTCCCCAGGGAGGAGGAGAAATAGGAAGAGGAGGAGGAGGGGGAGAAGGAGGAAGAGGACCAGTGGAAACCTAAGGACCACCAACGAGGTTGGAGTAAACCTTCCCTTTAAACTCCTTCTCCATAGGCCCCTGCACCGGTTCATTTCCACTGAGGGAATTACCTCGTTGGAAGACACCGTTTGAAGTCCCTGAAGGACGCCGAAACATTGTTCTCGGGATTCCAACGCCACGGATCAACCTGACTGTTGCGTCTTGACGGTCATGAAGCGCACCATAATGCCATTCCTGCGATTTCAACTCCGCGAATCAACGTCGCTGTTGCGCCCTCATAACCCTGATACGCTGACCATGGGGATCCGTGAAATTCTTGCTGAATTTAAAAGCGAATGTGCGCGGTGCTGAGGCGAGAATCACATTTTGAAAGGGAGCCGCCCTCAATCCGCGAAGCTCTTGGTGCAATTTGTTTAAACGAATGTCGCGGCGCTAAGGCGAGGAGATTCACATATTGAAAACGACCCGCCCTCCAATTGTGAAACGGTTGTCAACTTCTAAGTTTCAGGGTCATAAGTGGTGAGGAATGCTCAGGCGAAACGCCCGGCCCGCCCTAAAAACTGGCCTCGGGGTGCGATAGGGAGAAGTTATTGTTAAAAAGCAATGGAAGAGGAAGGAGGAGGAGGAGGACCAGTGTAAACTGAACAAGCATCACCGATGTTGCAATACACCCTCCCTCCAAGTTCTCTTTTTCTTCATTGGCCCCTTCTTATGATTGCGGGAAGTGCCCTACTGGAAGACAAGTGTTTGAGAACCTTCCATCGTGAAACAGGCAGTTCCTGGGACCTGAGCGCCACGAATAAGCATGACTGTTGCGTCCTGACGGTCCGAAATCGTGACAGGACACCCTTTCCAGGACTTCCACGCCGCAAGTCAACGTGACTGGTGCGCCTTGACAGATTTAAGTCGTGCCAGAACACGCGTCCTGGGATTTTAACCACGCAAGCTTTCAAGACGAATGTGCGCGGCGCTAATGCGATAGTCGCATTTTGAAAACGGCCCACCCTCAACCCGTGAATCAGTTGCATACGTTTAAGAGGAAATTGTGTGGCGCTAAGGCGAGAGCTACATTGTGGAAATCACCCACCCTCCATCCGTGAAGCTGTTCCAAACCTTCAGCTAACTGATCAAAAACGGAGACGAACATCTCAGGCAAAACGACTGAGATACTTTGGTGTGCCCTATTGGAAGGCAAAGGCTTCAGAACCAACATTCGCGCCACAACACAATATGTGGAACCTCAGCGCCGCAGAGTAATGTGGATGTTGCGTCCTATCAATCGTAAATCTTGCCAGAACACCATTCCTGCGACTTCAGCAATATCGCGAATCAACGCCGTCCGGGCAATCTTCTTTCGTGCCAGAACACCATTCCTGATATCTCAACCCCATAGGTCCGTGACATTTCTGCAATCTGTTAAGGCAAATGTGCGCGCTGCCATGCCGAGAGCCACATTTTGAAAAGGATCCGCCCCCCATCCTTGAATCTGTTGCAGAAGTTAAGACGAATGTGCGTGGCGCTACGGCAAGAGCCACATTTTGAAAACGGCCATTCCTTTCTCCACGAAGCGGCGAGGAAGTCTCAGGCGAAACGCCCTGCCCGCTCTCGTGACACGTCTGGGGGTGCGACAGAGAGGAGTGATTTATAAGGAAAAGGGATGGAGGAGGAGGAGGAGGCGAAGAAGGAAACTAACGAGGAGGAGGGGAAGGGAGAGGGGGAGAGAGGCAGGGAGCGAGGGAGAGTGGGGATGAGGATGAGGCTGTGATGGGTCCTTCGGTTGTTTTCGTAGGTTCCCAGGGTTTCTTGGATGCGTTGAAAAGCCTTCAGAAGCTTCCCAGATGCTCCTGGAGGTTGTGGGTGCCAGGTGTGTGTGGGGGAAGGAAGTAGAGCACGAGAGGCGAAGCGGATGAGGTGGGGCGGGAAACGGATGAGAAGGGGCGAAAGGGACGAGAAGTGGACAACAGGGACGAGTACGGGAGATGGAGGAGGATGAGTGGGAGGGACGTGCTGGGGGAGGAAGGGGTGCGGGCGTTGGGGCAGGGGAGGATGTGGGCGTTGGGCCGCTGGAGGTTTGAGGCGGCGCTGGGTGGGGGGGGATGCGATCGGGAAAGGCGGAGAGGAGGGACGAAATCTGTTGCATACAGTTTATATTTCGACTCCGCAGCTGGGCCCTTTCTTCGGAGGCGCCAGAAACATCATATAGGTAGGCCGGGTCGCGAGACCCATCTTTTTGCTACCTCCCCCTGCCGTCCGCCCGATGACGGGGGAGGGGAGCGGAGCGGGAAGAGGAGGCGGAGAAGAGGGAAAGGAGGAGGAGGAGGAGGGGGACGTGGAAGCTGGGACGGGCCAAGCTCTATCCTTACGTTTGCGCGAACAACACATTCATATGCTGGAGCTACTACCTCCTTACAGCTGATCTGATCGTTGTAAGAGACTGCCCATCTGGGTTGAGCGTCTCTGGGCAACACCTTGCACGTCGGGGCGGCTATACTAGCTACAAGATCCGAGCCAGAGTGAAGCACACACATAGAAACATGCGCACATGCATCCATACACACATGCACCACAGCATAGGCATATGCAGACATATGCGCATACACCTATACACGCATACACATACGCATACACGTATACACTTCCATGCGCACAAACATATACAGACACATATACTTACATCTTTACATGTGCATGCGCAGGTAATAACCATACATATCGCGTAACATCTGATTGCCGATGCAGTATGCGTGTAGCTAAATCTGTACTAAGCACGTCCGCTTATTCTTTACATGCGCACATTATTACCACGCTTACGTGAATACCCCTCATATACGTGTATGCAGGTATGCTGGTATGTTTGTGTGGACGTACGCATGCATGCATGCATGTACGTCTGTACGTCTGAACGTATGACTGTATTCATATCTGTTTGCATGCACGCATGCCTGTATTTTGCCCGTATGCATGTATGTATGTGTGCATAGTTGTATGTAGACGTGTATGCATGTATGCATGCATGGATGCATGCATGTATGCATGCATGTATGCATGCATGTATGGATACATGCATGCATGCATGTATGAGTGTATGTCTGCATCCATGCATGTATACATGCATGCATGTATGCACGTGTGTCTGTATTGTAAATAGGTGTGTATGCATGCATGCATGTATACATGTTTGTATGTATGTGTCTATAGATGCATATACGCATGCACGTATGTAGGTATGCATGCATGTTTGTGTAGGTATGCATGTAGATATGAATGCTGGCCTGTATGTATGCATGCATGTGTGAATGTATGTATGTATGCATGCAGGTATGTGGAGGTATATATGTCGATATGTGTAGATCTAGTTTATAATTTGTATGCACATGTATATATATATATATATGTATATCACACATGGGAAAATCCAACCAGTGGACGATTTGGTTTTTGTCATATGGATCTTGGGATCGATTGTGATATCGAGAATGCGATCGATAGTGGAATCGATAGAGGACCATTGTAAGGTCGATCGTGAGACCGAGAGTGAAATCGATTCAATGAGATCGATAGGGAAATCGATCGCGAGATCGCTCGTTCGATCTCTAGTGAGATCGCTCGCGAGATCGATTGTGAGATCGATTTTGAGATCGATGGTGAGATCGATCGAGAGGTGGGAACGGAGATCGATGCTGAGACCGATCGGTAAGATGATCGACCAGGAACCCAGGAACCTGGGAACCTCGCCGCCCACCGAAGTCGGCCCAGGAACCGGGAACCTGGGAACCTGGAAGCGGGAACCCGGGAACCCCACGCGTGCGACCGAAATCGGCGGAGAATTTTCGCCAAATCCTTCAACCCCCGCTAGGACCCCTTCAGTGCAAGCACTGATTGGGGAGTATATATACGAGTGGCCTCTGGCCAGTGCCGCCGATCCGGAGCTCTCCCACCGTCAGGGGCGCGCTGGGGTGGGGGAGGGGAGGCTCTCTCTGCCTGGTTCCGGGGTGGGACCCTCCCCCACAGATTCGTGACGGGCAAATGACGAAGAAAATGGGTCCCCCGGGGGGGGGGAGAAATTCGTACCCCCCCTCCCCCCCTTCGCCGGCAAAGCCCCCCCCCCCCCCGCAGAGCTGAACTGAAGCTCAGGCTTTCTTTAACTCACACGCCTGGTCGGCGAATGTACGGATATTCTTTTACACATTCACGTACCTTTTCGCACACCTAGACATGTACATTTGCACGTGCATATACGGGTGGATATACAAACGTAGATCTACGCAGGTACAGACACGTGTCAGTGTAATGTTGTATCATGTTTGTAAATCTATACCCATCGGTCGTTTCAAGAAGGTATTACTGGATTCCCAGATTCCAATCTACTTTTAGCGCCTTCCTACTTCAATGATCGAGTGGCTTCACCTTTTCCGTCCTCCTCAGGGGGCGGACGGAGCCAATCTACTCTCAACGCCTTCCTACTTAATGTTTCTACCTACTTCTTCCGACCGGTGGGTATGCACAGAGAAACATATCTATACGGAGAGAGAGAGAGAGAGAGAGAGAGAGAGAGAGAGAAAAAAAAAGAGAGAGAGAGAGAGAGAGCGGGAGCGAGAGAGAGAGACAGATAGAGAGAGAGAGAGAGAGATATCGCAACACTTCGGGCCGCGCGTCAGCCCCCCAGCCTCCGGGCCCAGCCTCCGGGCTGCGGGCATCCGGCAGGCCGTCCTCGCATTCTAGCGGGAGGCGTGGCCTATGGAATCACCAGGGGTGGCGAGTTGACCTCCTCCCAGGAGGGGACACAACACACAGACACAATCAATCGTCGATCCCGCGGAAAATATAGGAAAATATGGGAAGTGGGGGGAACGACGAAAATCACAAAAATATGGAAAAAATTGGGAATCCTTCTATTTGTGTGTATTTATTTGTGTGTCGCTGGGCCCCTTCACTCCTCCCTGGCGCGGTCACGGGTGCCCCGTTGTGGAAACAGGGCGGGCGGCGGTGGTCAGGCCGGTATGGGGCCCGTCTGCGCCCTTGTGGCGAACAGGTGGTCGCCGGCTTTTGGCCCGCTTTGGCATGCGCACTCTGGCGACCTTGGGAGTTGAAAGGCGCCGCCTTGAGGCGTCCCCCGCAGCGGCCCAGGGAGAGCGAACGACGGTTCAGGTGCCAACTGTGCTCGTGGTCCGCGGGAAGGGAGAGGGGGGCTAGCACCGGCGTGCCGCCCGTTGAGCGTCGAAGGAGTCTCAGAGGTTGGCAAGGAGGGTTGCCCTCCTAGCGCCTGCAGGCCAGACGGCCTGTTGCAGGCTGGCCCAGGCCTCTTGCGCTCGGTGGAACATGTCGATCGGCGGTGCTGATTTGTCCTGCGATGGCTGGACGGAGTGCGCCAGCTGTTTGGCTCGATGATGGAGCGATTTTATACTGGCTGTGCGACCGCACCACAGGTGTCTCAGTAGCGACGGTCTCTGGGGAGACGATAATAGCCGTTGGTGTTTTGGGGGGATCAGCTTTGGCAGGGACAGGCGCCTCCATTTTGACAGTGGTCCAGGGGATTGTGGAGCCGCGGCATGGAGTGTAGCATCCTGTGGGGGTTAAGCGCCCTGACTCTGGCGAAATCGCCCCTGGGAGTTTTGTCCAATCATGTGCGTTGGACTTCATAGTGCCATTTGATGGATGCCAGTGCCTTGGCGAGTGGCGTCCTGGTGGTGCTCAGTGACTCGATGCCCGTGATGCGGTACCTGGTGTTGGCGAGTGCGGAGTCTGTTCCCCGTAGGTCCAGGGCGACTTGTTTCGCTCTCGCGGTGTCGGGTTTGACTCGGGTGCCCACTCTTTTGTCCGAAGGAACGGCCCCGTGCGCTTTGTGCTTGGTTGAGGTGTCGTATGCTTTCTGGCGCATGCTTTAGTGGCCATCTGGGTACCACGCGATGACGTAGTCACTGGGCGGGGGCCCTTTGGTGCCATGGTAGTTGATGTCGAATTGAATGTCCCTTGCCCTGAGGCGGCGAGAAAAATGGGCACGTCTGCTGTTTTGATCCCAAAGGTGGCCGTAAGCTTGCGACTGCCGGCTGCCGTGGCGCGGCGGCCTGAGAGCTTCATGGCTTCTCGCGCGTGTGCTCATTGTGGATACAAGAGCCCCTAACCCGAATAACACGATGAAGACGTAGCCTCACTGAGGTCCCCGTCTTCGCATTAGGGATAAGATTTCTATGCGGTTTGGTTCGATACTCTTGCAGGAAAGGCCCCATATCCCTAATGTTCTTGGCCTTCCTATACTAAGGTTGCCTCCCAAATGGTTAGGGGTCCTTTTTTGGTCAACCATGTGCGGCGCGGAAGTGGGACGTGAACGCGGCTGTGCACGAGTCCGTGCGGTCGTTATCGAGCTGGTTGCGCGAGACGTCCAGTTCGGGTGGTGCGTGGCGTTCTTCGGCCTTCTGTTGTGCCGTGCCTGGTCCGCCTGGGAAGCGTTCGCCGTGGATGGGTGCAGCCGGGGAACTGTGCCGTGAGCAGTTCTTCGACTGCGGGTGTGACCGCACTGGCGTCTGCCTTGCAGATTGCAGCACGGATCCGGGCGACGTTTTCCGCTGAGTCAAGGGTGACTCGGACGACGGTCGGGAGGCACTCTATTTCTTCCCGTCCTAGCTGGTAGACGGCCCCTTGGATGTGTCCTGGCGTAGGTTTGGTAGCCTCTGCCGTGTGGCGGATAACCAGGATTTTGGAACAGTTTCATGGGTAGTCGGTGTTGATGGGTCCCAGGACGGTAAGCGCTAGAGGTTTTATCGTGTGGGAGAATCTGCTGTAGTAAGCGGTCGCATTCCTCTAGCGTGTGGACTGAGATGCTGCTGGCGTGCGACGTCTGACAGGCGCGGTGGTAACGGGGACGTCCCAGTTGTGTGCGTCGAGGCTGGTGAGAGGGGCCCTGCCCTTGCCCTGGAGGGCATCGGCGTCGACTGCGACTCGTGTTGGTCGTGGGTGACGCTCTGAGGCCTTGTTGTGCATGAGAAATGAACCCTGTGCCGGTGATAGTTACACTACGGGGATGGTGAAGTTCGGGGCCCCGGGGGGGATAATCCAAGATTTTTTGCCGGCAAGTCGCACGCAGGCATGTACGGTGCACGCATGCATCACCGAGCGCGTTCCACTACTCGCAAAGTGCCTGCTCGCAAACGTCCGAGGAACATTTGCCTCGCGGCGAATCCAGGCGATTTTCCTAGATGTAAAATATCGCAAAGTGCCTACTCGCAAACGCCCGAAAAACGCATGTCTGCTTCGATGTAATTCGTCGTACATCCCCCCTCGGCGGATCCAGGCCATCTGCGAGTAGGTATTTTGCGAGTAGTGGAACGCGCCTGTCGAAGCACGAAGCCTGAGAGATCCTCCTCGCTTTTGGTTCTGGCGTGTCTTTCCCTGGAGACGGGGTGGGACGAGCCGGGCACGGAGGAGGAGGAGGAGGAGGAGGAGGAGGAGGAGGAGGACGAGGAGAGGGAGGAGGAGTTTGAGGAGGAGATGTGCAATAGAAGTCAAAGCTAAGGAGGGGAAAAACACACACACAGACACAATTAATCGTCGACTCCCCGGAAAATATGGGAACATATGGGAAGTTGGGGGGAAAACGAAAACCCAGAACATATGGGGAAATAGGGCGAATCCTGTTATTTGTGTGTATTTATTTGTGTGTCCTTGGGCCCCTTCAAGAGTTTCGGTCCTATCAAAGTCTATGTGTAAAACGGACATATTCTCGGTTGTTTCCCATTCGTCGTGTAGGAGGTTATTCATGGTTGCTCTTTGAGAGTGGTGATCAGTGACGGCGATACACAAGTTCAGCTGGGGCGCGGAGGGAGGAATAAGGAGAGGGAGAGGAGAAGGATATAGAGAAGAGAAGGAATATGAGTAGGAATGTACTTAAAGAGGATATTATACAAGGAGAGAAAGAGAGTGAGAATAAGGACAATGAGCGACGTGGAGGAGAAGGTTTTCTAGAAACCAAAGTACCTATCAAACTCTATTTGTAGAACCAAAAAGGATTAGTGGTGGTTTGCTATTCGTTTTCCCTGGTGGTAATAAAGTTCGGCCTCGCCGCTCCGCCCGTCTAGCAAATATGAATACCCCATGGCTAATCATGACTCAGGGTTTAAGGCGGGATGCTTTATTATCGCGGGCATGCGGTCAGTGCAGCATGCCGTAGCTGACTTTGTTTTGCCCGCATAAGCTGATTAGCTCGTTTCTGAGCTTGCGTCGGTCGGAGCGATGTTGATGGTAAACTGTATCGAGATCGGTGTGATGCTGATGAGCGGGTTCGTTGTCTGCAACGACCTGTCGGTCGACGCCACCGCTGCTCTGGAGGGCAGAGACGCAGGCGTCCTTCCGGCTGAGATTGGTATCCCGTCGATATGTTAAGGTCGCATTTTGGCGGCCCTTCCCTGGTGGCTTGGGCTCCCGCGGTGCAAGGGGCGCACGGTGAGAAAGGATTTGGTGCCAATCTGTCACGGCTAGGGATGGGCCCTGTCCAGTCTCGCGAGGCTAGATTCGGTTGCGGGGCGCTTGGCGTCGCGCCTGCGCAGTGCGTTAGGGACCCTCGAGCCGAGACGAGAGAAAGAGAGAGAGAGAGAGGAAGAGAGAGAGAGAGAGAGAGAAAAATGAGAGAGAGAGAGAGAGAGAAAGGGAGACAGTCGGGCGGGTGGTAATGAGGGGTGGCCCAAATAGGGGGTGAAGAACAGGACCCTAAAGGGGCCCTTTAGGGTCCCTTTGGGTCCAGCTGGTGCCCAAAAGGGGCCTTACAGGGCCCCTTCAGGCTCTTTTTCTTCACCCCCCACTTGGGCCACCCCCAATTACCGCCCGGCCGAGAGAAAGAGAGAGAGAGAGAGAGAGAAAGAAAAAGAAAGCGAGAAGGAGAGAGATGTGATGGTGGGGAGCAAGGGGGCAGTCCCGAGCGGGCTCCGGCAGCGGTGGTGCGGCGGCGTGAATCTCCGCCGCGGGAGACGTGAACCCGCACGGCCGGCAGAAAGCGGGCCGCTCCCGCCAGCCATCCTGCCTTGCTCCCGCTCCTGCTCCGCTCCCGCTCCCGCTCCGCTCCCGCTCCGCTCCGCCAGGGTTAAAGTCAGGCGTGTCCCTCTACAGGAGGGGTATCCAAGAATAGTCAAGAATAGTCTGGGGACGATACTTCGATCCTTTGTTGACCATTCTTGAACACTCGTTTGGCCATTTTTCATGCTTCTTCCCAAATCCGCCTGTAGGAGAACATGGCCGACCTGACGCCAGCACGAGACTCGACGGCGCACGGAACGTGCACGTCCTTGACGTCCAACTCGCCCAGCTTGGCATTGCTCGGACGTGTGCCCTTCTTCTCGGCAAGGACCATCGAGGAGCATCTTTTAGGATGCCACTTGCGAACCCTACCCCTACCCCCCACGATTTCTGAGGGGGAGGGGGGGGGGGGTACTTCGTGCGGGAGCTCCCGAGCGAAGTGAACCCCACCCTCCCCCTCAGAAGCCGTGGGGGGTAGGGGCAGGGTTCGCAAGTGGCCCCCTCACTCTTTGCTCGTGCCACCGAAACGTCCGCGCACGACATCGAACCATGCACGCGGGGACTGGGCGCCCGAGCGAGCGCGAGCCGGGGGCAGGGTCGCAGGCCCAGAGGTTGACGCCAACACCGAGATCGGCGGTGTGCCTCCACCGAGGGGAGAGGATCCCCAGTTCGGTGACGAGGGTCATATTCAGGGTGAGGAGAGAAGATCCCGAGGGGAGAAGATCCCGAGGGGAGAAGATCCCGAGGGGAGAAGATCCCCGAGGGGAGAAGATCCCGAGGGGAGAAGATCCCGAGGGGAGAAGATCCCCGGTTCAGGGTGACCGAAATATTACCACCAACACCGAAATTTGGGATCATCTTCCCCCTGTGGAGGCAGCCCCCTGTTTTCGTGCTGGTGCCTATTTCCAGGCCTCCAACAGGGGCCCCGGGGCCCTCAGAAGTCGTGGGGGTAGGGGCAGGGTTCGCAAGTGGCCCCCTCATCTCTGACAATCTTTGATCACGCCACGAAAAATCCACGCACGAAATCGAAACATGCACGCGGGGGACTGGGCGCCCGAGCGAGGGCGAGCCAGGGACAGGGCCTCTCGAGGCCCTCGCCTCCGGCGGGGGCGGCGCCGCGGCCCCGGCTCGCCCGGGGGAAGGGCCCCGGCGGCGGGCGCGGCGCGCCACGGGCCGTGGGCGCGGCTGCCGCTCCCCCGGGGGGGGGGGGTCCACCAGGAGGCTGTTTTGTTAGGGCTGGGCGATCGTCCGGGTTGTCGGTCGGGAGCCTCGAGACGGGGGTCAGCGCAAACGGGGGTCAGCCAGAGCGCCAGATCCTGCAGGATCCTGCAAAGACCCCCTCTGGCTGACCCGGGTTAGCGAGCCGCTCGTGGCCGCGAGGCGGCCGCGCGTATTGGCTGACCCGGGTTTGCGAAGACCTGCGTTGCAGTTTTTTTTTCCTGCATTGCAGTTTTTGGTTTCCCGCTGACCCGGGTCTGTATTGACCCGGGTCAGAAGATCCCCGAGTCGGGCTCGCACCCCCTCCCCCCCCCCCAGGATAACCTAGCCTTGCCGGTTCTGCAGGCACGCGGGGAGGGGGGGGGGAGGGTCCACCAGGAGACGGTGTTTTTTTTTAGGGTCGGGCGATATAGTCCGGGCTGTCGCCGGGGGGCAAAAAGGGACATCAACATAGAGCTCGGCGGTCCGCGCGGCTTTCTCGGATCGGCGCTGGACCCCCCTCCCTGGCGCGCGGAGCGCGCCAGGGGCGGCGCCAGAGGTCCCGCCGGGAGGCCCCAGCGCCGATCCGAGAAATCCGCGCGGACCTCAGAGTTTTTATGCTTATGTCACTTTTTGTTCCCCCATGTCGGGCTTGCACCCCCTCCCCCCCCCCTCCCCAGGATAACCTAGCCTTGCCGCTTGTGCAGGCACGCGGGGAGAGGGGGGCGCGGGCATATGCAGGGCTGCCCACAGGCGCGAGGGCTAGGTTATCGGCTGGCCCCCCCTCCTCCCCCATATGCCCCCGGGATCACCCCGGCTATCGCCGATTCGCAGAAACGGTCTCCAGAACACCCGGGGGGCGAGAGCAGAAGCCCGACTGCGACCACTTGTTCCGTAGGCCTGGATCTCTCGGAAGCACTAAGTCGGGCGTGTCCCCCTACAGGGGGATTTTCGACGAAAACTAAAGACACCCCAAAAATGCCCCAAGAGGGTCAAGCAATATTCAAAAAATAGTCCCCAGACTATTTTTGGATTTTTTTTGATTATTTTTGGTGTATTTTTTGTCTTTCGTCGAAAATCCCTCTGTAGGGGGACAGGCCCGACATAACGGAAGCAGTGGAAGCGCGGACTCTTCGGCGCACCTCCGGCGTCCGGCGCGCGCAGTCCGCTTCCTCGAAGGGGACGCATCCTTCCAGCGCGTTCCGGAAGGCTCTCTCATGGGCGCTCCGTAGCGCTTTGGCACGGCCGCGCGCCCGAGCTACGGTAGAGGGAAACACCACCACCACCAGCACCACCACCACCACCATCACCACCACCACCACCACTACCACCACCACCACCACCACCACCACGACAACCACGCACACACGCACGCACGCACGCACGTGCACCACCACCCACTACGCACGCGCGCGCGGAGCCACAGGTCCGCTACGACACGCGTCCGCGGATAGAGAAAATCAGCGCCATGGTAAGGGATGGGAGGGAGGGGTGGACGTCAGATATGACGCGAGCGCACCTAGCTTGACACTCCCCCTCCCCCCCAACCTCAATGTTGGCACGCGCGGGGGAGCCTGCGGTCGAAGTGCATCTCATTAGGCCCACCGCCAACTTTGAACATTGGGGGGAGGGGGAGCCGTTGACAGATGAATGTGGCATCATGAGTGTTCGCTGATTTGTTCCGAGGCCTGTAGCGCTCTGGCACGGCCGCGCGCCCGAGCTATCCTCCGGGACCGCCGGATCTCAGAGATCCCCGATCCACAGCCGAATTTGATTGGCAGGTCGGCCCTGCCAAAGCAAGGGTGCCCTCGTGTCTGCATCTCGCGGCCCATGATGCAGCATGATTCTGAATTCCTGTGGCAACGTGGCCCCCGGAAGGGTCTGGCGTCCTCTCGCGTTCCCCCTCCAGCCAAGCCTGATCGTATGCTGATCCGATGTTGTCCCGGTCCTGGCTTCGTCTTGGGGTCGGGTGGCCGCTCGCGCCGCGGGCCGCTCGGCCAGCGGGGGCGAGGGGCGCGCCGCGCTGCGGCGAGGGCCCGCGAGGCCCGGCCTGGGTGCGGCGCGTGCGGTGCGCGGGCCGACAGGACGTGCAGGCGAGACCGATAGTGAGGACGGGCAGCCTTCCCGAGGGTACCCTGCAGCCACGCGCAGAGGGGGGTGGGGGGAGGGGGGAGGGCTTCTCAGAAGCACCCCTGCTTCTTAGAAGGCGGCCTTATCTATTGATGCAAGGCCGGCGCCTTCTAAGAAGCAGCCTTCTAAGAAGCCCTCCCCCTCCCCCCAACCCCTTGTGCGCGCCGCCAAACCCTCGCCTTCTTGCCTCTTCGGTCCATCCTTAACTACTTTCGATGGCCAGCCCCGCTCAAGAAGCTTCGACATGGGCATCCAAGGGGCTTGCATCCTCATCGCGCATCGCTGCAATCGGTTTCGATTGTAAGAGTTACATATCACCGGGATAAATTTGGTGCGAGCGCACTGTGGTCCCTTACATTGCATCTTCGGGGGATACGGTCTGTCCTCAAACAGTTGTTGTTTTTCTTTTCACGACGCTGGTTCGATGCGGATTCGGCGTGGATTTGACGTGGATGCGACGCGGATTCGACGATTCTACAAGGAATCGAAGCGGATTCGACGTGGGTTACGGCGCGACTGGGCAGACAAGAGCCCCCGAGGATGTATTCTGAGGTCATCCCATCGTTGAATGCGATGCGGCAGTAGCGCTTTGCGCGCTCGGTCTCGACGTCTCCCGTGCCCCCCCCCCTGAAGCCGCGCAGCAAAGGTCACTATTGCCGAGGATAGCTTTCGTGTGCAGTCTACGTGAGGGTGACATTCACTGGGGTCCCCCGATCGCCGAATGCGATGCGACAGCAGCGGTTTGCGCGCTCGGTTTCGGCGTCCCCCGCGCGCACCTAAAGCTGCGCGCTACAGGCTCCCCTGGCTTGCAGCCTGCACGCCAAATATGAAAAACTGGCCCGCCAACGGGTGCCCTGTGATACTCTCCTACTTCTCGGTGTGGTCGTGGAGCCCTGTGGCACCCTGCGAAGCTCAGAGTCGACGAAGGATCTGCCCCCAGACTTCTTCTTCTCCTCCTCCTCCTCCTCCTCCTCCTCCTCCTCCTCCTCCTCCTCCTCCTCTTCCTTCTCCTCCTCCTCCTCCTCCTCCTCCTCCTCCTCCTCCTTCTCATCCTTCTCTTCCTCCTCCGCTCCCGCCTTTCCTGTGAACCTCTCCCTGGGGCCGGCGGCAGTGAGCGCCGACCAGAGTCAGAAGTTTACAGTACTTCGGAGGAGGGAACAGTACCGTTACCGCCACCCTTCCTTCGTTTGGGCCCTTTTGGGCCTCCCGGGAGGCCTTCGTCTCTACGGCTGGATTCGCTTCGAAATTCAAGTCAAAACCCACCTTGGGAGAGGTCCGCGGAGTAACGATATTGGTGCCATGTTTTGGTTTCGCCAGGATTGGGCATTAACGATGTGTGTGGTCAGTCCACTGGATGCTTGCTTCCGTGGCCTCCGCCGGCGAACTGCGGGGGTGCTCCTCTCGGCGCCCCGCGTCTCGGCTCCCGTCCACGTGCTGGAATGCTCTTCTGGACAAGCGCTCATGAGCACGGGCGCGTGCCAAGATATCGGTCGTCGAGTAGGAGGTCGACTATAGCAGTGATTCACCCAGACTTGATTTTCTTGTCGAGTCATACGTAGAATGTGAGTCGATCTACGAACATTCGACTCATGAGTTATGGGTTCGACGAACAAGCCAATGCTGGGGCACATCAACTCTGTAGTCGATCCCCTGCTCGTGATCTTGGAGATGCTGCGGTCGGCTTCTCGGGGGAGGCGGGGCGTTCTTGGCCAGACCTGGGGCCCCATCTAGGGCCCCCCTAGGTCCTCGTGCTCCGTGCTCCTCGCCCATGTGAAGACAGTGCCGAGGTCGAGCATTCTTGCCCGAGCGCCTGTGTCATCGACAGGCGTCAAGAGGGGAAACGACACAGACACAAGTCATCGCCGACTCCCAGGAAAATATGGGAACATCTGGGAAGTGGGGGGGGGAATACGAAAACCCATAAAGTATACGAACATATGGAAACTCCTGGGATTGTGTCTATTTACGTGTGTGTCCCTGGGCCCCTTAGGCGTCCTTCCTTCTCGCAGCCGCTGGTGTTGAGACGTCGCGGGTGCATCGTGGGATCCCCTCTGGCATTGCAGTTTGCGCTGTCGAGTGGAACCCGGGAGAAGTAGCAGAGTCTCTGGAGCGGGCGGAGCTGATGGAGAGTCGGCAGCGGCTGGCTGAATCTATGGGTGGCATGGCTATCGCGGGTAGCCGTCGCCAATCCAGTAGATTGCTCCACGATGTTGTCGCGCTTTGTGTTGTGCTCACGCAGGGTCCGCTTCGATCCGATCGATCCGGCTCGGTATCGATGCTGGCTGGCTCGATCCGTCATCAGGCGAACCGATGTGGCCCGATGCTTGCGTGGCGCCGCTGTGCATCCTTGCGTAGCCTGTCAAATGCGATCCCGACATATTCTGACCCGATCCTGTTCCCGATGTGCTGTTGACTGGTTTTGAACAGACAGTCGGGCTTGTTGATGTCACCACGCTCGTTCGCTTACTTCGTCGCTGACCTTGCTGGGGTGCGTCGGCGCGGCTGGCCGAGCGTTTTTCCTGTTGGTTAAAAAGTCAGCAGCGAAAACGCGCAACACGCTGATAGAACCCCCAGCCTGCCGATGCGTCGGCGATGCGGCTCGATCTGGGGCCCGACTCTCCCCGCGCTGACGCGTCGGCGATGCGACGCGATCCTCCCGCCCCATCTCCTGCGATCCCAGTTGGGCGGCTTCCGCTGTCGGAGGTCGACAGAACCCCGACCCTGCCAGGTCGATCTGCGAACTGCCCCTGCTCGATTCTCGAAGGGGTGCTGCGGGCGCAGTTTTTTTAGGCCTGCGCCCGCGGGGTTTGGCCCCGGGTCGGCTTCACCGAGGGGTGTTTTGCGCAGGGGGCTTCGGTCCACCCCTCAAATGGGAGCTGTTGTCTCAAAGCGTCTTCGGCAGAGTCTGGCTTGCACCCCTCGCGCTGGCCCCTTCTGCGCTCCATCCCCTGATCCCTCTGGCTCTCACACTCCTCACACTTTCCCCCGCCGGCTTGTTTTTTTTCAGGGGTGCAAGGCTGTCGGCGCTCTCCACCCACGTCGTGGCTTTGTGTGAGCACACCCTGAACACAGTCTGTGTCGCGAGCAGGCTCTCCAAGTCTAGTTCCCCCCCGCCGAACTCTGTGATCCTGCCTTTGGGCAGCCCTTGTATGAATGAGTCTGGGTATGAGGAGGAGAGGGGAGGAGAATGAGAAGAAGGAGGATAAGTTGGCGGCGTCCAAGAATTGTTCACTGCGTGGAGCTCCCCATATGTGCATCTATTCTCATGGACCTGTCCGCCGGGAATGTCTAGGCGCAAGAGCTTTCGAAGATAAACGGGCTTCAGTTGTGACGGTCTGGTCATGAATCTAACTGAGAATGACTTGGAGTGTGAATGAGCCTTGGTACAGTTCGCGCCCCCTATTGAAGCGCCTAAGAACCTCATCCTTTGCTTCTGTGTGGGGGGGCCCCCGGGGCTTCCTCGTGGCCCGTGGCCCCCCCCCCCCCCCCAGGGCTGCCTCGTGGCCCGTGGCCACGTCGTGGCCAAGGGGGGTCCCATCTTCGGGGAGGGGGAGGAGGAGGAGGAGGAGGAGGAGGAGGAGGAGGAGGAGGAGGAGGAGGAGGAGGAGGAGGAGGACGAGGAGGCGGAGGAGGAGGAGGAAAAGGACGAGGAGGAGGAGGAGGAGGACGAGGAGGAGGAGATGGGGGAGGAAGAGGGAGGCGGAGGAGGAGGGGGAGGCGGAGGAGGCGGCGGAGGAGGAGGCGGAGGAGGAGGAGGAGGAGGCGGAGGCGGAGGCGGAGACGGAGGCGGAGGAGGAGGAGGCGGTGGAGGAGGAGGAGGAGGAGGAGGAGGAGGAGGAGGAGGAGGAGGAGGAGGAGGAGGAGGAGGAGGAGGAGGAGGAGGAGGAGTAGGGGGAGGTGGCCGTGGATGGTCTCCACATGGCCTCATCATGGGCCGTGGCTCGAGCCCCCTTCGAAGCTCTCCTCCTTGAGAGGGTGAGGTCACAGCTTCTTTTTGGAAGGGGGGCGTCATCAGACCTGGGCCACCGCAGGTGTGACACCACCGCGGGCATGCTTCAGGCACACGCGTTGGATTCACGGTTGCGTTCGAAGTTGCGCCCTGTCTGTTGCGAACGTGTTGTTGAATTTTGCCACTGACCAGTCAATTGGACGGGACTGCTGGACTGCATGCAATCGCGCACGCGAGTTGTGTGGAGCACGTCGCCCATCAGCAGCAGCAGCAGTATTGACTATTCAGCAACGCTGTGTCAAAAGGATGGTGCCAGAGGGAGCTTGGAGGCGGCTTAAGACAGGCTCGTGCAACTTGTGATTGTCATTGTCCCCCGCGCGCTGTCGAGCCATTGCGCAGTTTTGCTCGGGCCCGCCACGGCTGGCCGATTGGCGCAGGCGGCTCGGCGCACCTCTGTGCTTGCCTCCGTCTCCAAAGCGCGTCGTCCCTTGCGGCCTTGGCCTCTCACCTAGTCGCCGCGGCTGGTCAGGAACCCAGGCACACAGCGGTTCGAAGTGGATGTCCGCTGTTTCGCAGTCTTGGGCCTCCCCAGCCTCCCGACGTCGTGATTTTTCCACAGCGTCGACTCCGAGAGGCCTGGACCCCTTCCCCAGACCGGCTTTTCACCCTGAGTCGTTTCGTGACGGTCCCGGGGCCTGGTGAGGGTACCAGGAGGCCGATCACAGCGAAAACACCTTCCCGTCGTGATTTTTTCGCAGCGCGAAGGGGTCTGGGGATGGGCCGTGGGGCCCAGGACGACCAAACCATTGGGCAGGATGAAACGTCGGCCCCAGTGAAGTGGTCGAGAGGTGCGGGATCCAGGTGGGGCTTCGGACAGGCGGGTTACGGGCCAGAAGGGTTTCGAGCCTCGGCGCCAGTAGGCACGAGGCGCGCTGGTCATCGTGGGCTCTTCTCTCCGCGGGCTGTCCTCTGCCTCGTCCTCCTCGTCCTCTTCCTCCTCCTCCGCAGCCGCCACCCACGCCCCAACTGCCTCCGCTGTGTCGGCGGCACGCATGAGAGATTAGGGCTTGCAGCCAGTCCCCGTGAGTGCGTACACAGTCGACTTCGGCCCCCTGCTGCTGCACTGCGGCGCGCACGCACATCGTGGCCTCCACTGCCGAAGCGTGGCTCCCTCCCGCCGGCCCTCCTCCCGCCCCGCTCCCGCCCGCGGCCTCCGTTCTCTCTCGTGCCCCGAGTTGCTCCGGCGCGTCCCGCCGCTGCCCCCGCACGCCGTCTGACCCCCTTGCGGCCGCTGGGGGTGGACAGAACCCGCAACAGTGACACGTCGACTAGTGAATTGTCCGTCTTCGGTTCTCGAGAGGGCGCCGTGGCCGTTCATTTTCCAGGCCTGCGCCCGCCAGGTTTGGGCCTCGAGTCGTTTTCGCTAAACCACGTTTTACTAAAGGGGGGTCTGTCCATCCCCGACGGCCGCTGGGTGAGAAAAGTAGGAGAATGCCCTCCCAGCGGGTGCCCTCAATGAAGCTTCGTCAATCGCATTCCATCTGGCAGCTGCTCATGATGCCGAGTCTGGCTCGCCGGCGTGTCCATTGCCCATGCGAAATTGTGCCTCGCTGGCGCTGTTCCCCAGGCAACGGCGAACGCCTGGAAAGGCTCCGATGAGCTCTTCGACCTGCAGCGGGGGCCGCGAGGAATTGCGGTGCCAAGCGTCCACGCGTCATGGAGCAAGCACAACGTACTTGTTCTGTTGTGCTTTGGCTTCCAGGTGCTCTCGCCGGGCCAGGAGCCATTCAAAAGCAGTGCAGGATAAAGAGCCCGTCTTAGGGAAGAGGGAATAGGTCCAGACCACTTGAGAGCCACGCTGCGAGACTAATGCGACGTCAGATGTCTGGGATGCGGATGTCGTCCGAAGCCGACGCGCGCAACCAGGGTGCTTTTGTCCCAACATTGGTTCGTGCTGTGGTTTCGCGTTAGCACTTGCTCACGCGCTCGGCAAACACTCACGAATGCCTCTGCCACCTGGTCGATGGAGTGCGATTGTGGCTTCCACCTCGCTCCCAAGCATCTGATGGCTCGATTTGTTTGAGACCTGGGGCCACAGTCCTCTCGACGCTTTCCGCGCGGCCAGCTTTTTATCCTCAGGAGTCTTCTGCCAGAGGTCCATGGGCCCGTAACTGGACTCCAGTGGCTGAAACATGGAGAAAACATTGCAGAGCTGCTGGATGTTTGGGTCGCTGTGTGCACCCGACAAAGGCAAGATGGGAGCGGTCTTGCCCAAGCCAGTCACCTCCATCGTGGTCAAGCGCCAGCGGGGGGTCGGGCACCCAGCATGCGCTCGCGCCGCCACGTCCAGCTTCTGCCAGCTGCCCTTCCCCTTCGCCCCGCCGGCCTTGTCGTTCCGACCCGGTATGATTCTGTCTGTCTGAGGGGTTTTGCAGATCGGACACATGCGAAAGATCGACGATCGAGGATCATTTGCTGCTGCTCCTCCTCCTCCTTCTCCTCCTCCTCCTCCTCCTTCTCCTCCTCCTTCTCCTCCTCCTCCTCTCTCTCTCTCTCTTTCTCTCTCCCTGTTTGCATGTCTGTGTGGATCGCCTTTGCTGTGGAGCCTCCGGAGGCCTGCAGAAGCCT
>CAUYUJ010017549.1:368644-406144 GCA_963575745.1 Prorocentrum cordatum | reverse complement strand
TACTACTACTACTACGACTACGACGACTACTACTACTACTACTACTACTACCACTAGAACAACTACATCTACGACGGCTACTGCTACTACTACTACTACTACTACTACTACTACTACCTATTGGTACTACTACTACTACTACTACTACTACTACTGCTTCTACTCTGACTATTTGACTTTTACGAGGTCGGGGAGTACTACGACTACTGCTGTGACGAGTACTACGACTACTACTGCTTCTGCTACTATTACTACTACTACTGCTACTACTACTACTACTACTACTACTGCTACTACTACTACTACTACTACTCCTACTATGACTATTACTACTACTACTACTACTACTACTACTACTACTACTACTACTATTACTACTGCTGCTACTACTACTACTACTACTGCTGTGACGAGTACTACTACTGCTTCTACTCTGGCTATTTGACTTCTGCTGTGACGAGTACTACGACTACTACTACCACTACTACTATTACTACTACTATTGCTACTACTACTACTACTACCACTACTACTACTACTACTACTACTACTACTACTACTACTACTATGACTATTACTACTACTACTACTACTATTACTACTACTACTATTACTACTATTACTACTGCTGCTGCTGCCTAGTACTACTAATACTATTACTACTACTTCTAAAATATCTAATACTACTACTACTACTATTTACTACTGCTACTACTACTACTACTACTACTACTACTACTACTACTACTACTACTACTATACTACTACTACTACTACTACTACTACTACTACTACTACTACTACTACTACTACTACTACTACTACTACTACTACTACTACTACTACTACTACTACTATTACTAGTACTAGTACTAGCACCACTACTGCTACCGCCGCTACTACCCATGCTACGACGACTATCACTGTTAATACCACTAATGTGCCCACGACTACCACAACTATTAATATCACTACTTTTGCGATTGCACCACGGCCCCGGCCCCAGCAAGCATTACACATACCACGGGTAATCCATGTGTGATGTGTTGTGCCACTCTTGGTACGGCTGGCGAACTTGGTAAGGGCGCTCGCTTAACCGTCACATCCTGCTTGCCAACCTGCTCCTGCTTCTCCTCTTTCTTTTTCTGTCTCTCTCTCGCTCTCTCTCTCTCTCTCTATATATATATCCTTTCTTATTGTCCTCCGCCTCCTCCTCACCCTCCTTCTCCCATCTGCCTCCTCTCATCTCTTTATCCTGTTCTTCCTCGAGGGTTCCCCTATCTTGCGCCTGCTCTTCGACGCGTCTCTGCCCGCACCCGTCCGAGCCCTGACAGGATGCCCACATCATCCACTGCCGGAGGGGCCGTGGCAGAGCTGGGAGGCGGAGGAAACGAAGACCAAGAGTTGGTTGTTCGATCTAATATCAAGTTGCGTTGCCGCGCGTATCCTGCACCGCGCCGTGGGGTGGAGGGGGAGGGGGGGGGGGTTTTCGGGGAGGACCCCACCGAGCGCCCCACCCGCCATTGTCTTTTCGGCACCACCCTTCGTGCGGGGGGCAGCAGAGATGCGGGGACTTCACTCAACAGGCGGGCGCGCACATTTCCGAGGCAGGGATTTATCCATCATCGCTCTCTGGGCGATCGATATTCGGCGACCTCGGCAGCGGGTGGATGTGAACATGCAGTCAGGGCCACTGGGGCCTCTGTATGCATCTGTATATGTTTATGGTTACGTGTCTGTATGTAGGTATGTATGCATGCTTACATTATGTCTGTATGTATGCATGTATGCATGTACGTGTGTATGTGTATGTATGTGTGTATGTATGTAGGTTTGGTTGTGTATATTTGTATGCACATATATATATATATACATATATATGTATAGATATGTATGTATGCATGCATGCATGTAGGTATGCATATATGTATGTATGACTGAGTGCATGTATGCATGTAGGTGTAGGTGTATGTGCCGGTGTAGGTGTAGGTGTATGTGTATGTGTATGTATGCATTTCTGTATGTATGTATGTATGCATATATATATATATATATATATATATGTGCATGCATGCATGCATGCATGCATGCATGCATGCATACATACATGCATGCATGCATGCATGCATGCATGTATGTATGTATGTATGTATGTATGTATGTATGTATGTATGTATGTATGTATACATGCATGTATGCATGTATGAATGTATGTATGTATGTTATGTCTGATAGGTATGTGTGTATGCATGTATGTATGTATGTACGTATGTATGCATGTGTACATGCAAGTATTTAGGTATGTATGCATGTATGTATGTATGCATGTATGCATGTATGTATGTATGTATATATGTATATGCATGTAATAATGTATGTATGCAGGTGTGTTTGTATGTATGCATATATGTATGCATGCACGCATGTATGTATGTGCCTAAACATACACATCCACATCCCGCTGGGGTCTCAGGACGTCGGCTCCCCAGGCGGTGCACATGGATAAGCCCCCGCCTCGCACTGCTGGTCTCGATCCGTCTCCGGGGCCTCGATGCTGCGCCGCAGGGCGCGAGACCGGCGAAGGGCAGTGGGTGTGGGGGGGGGGCATGGTGCGCACTGCACGCGGCGCGGCGGCGGGTCGTCGAGAGCCCGCGCCCTGATGTGCGTTTCGCCAAGCTCAGACAGACAATCGGGTTGGGAGGACGGGGCTGGTAGAACTGATCAGATCGTGAGTATTATCGCGAAGGTTGAATGCGCTTATTACACAGTCGCACCCTGCATCTTCCCAGTTCCTTCCTCCCAGCACGATGACTGTCTTCCTCACATGAGGTGAGGGGTGGGAAGCTGTCCCAAATTGGCGGCACCCAGAAGGGGGGGCGCGAGGAGGGCGGCCTTCTCAGGAGGTGGAGGGGGGGTCCTCAGAAGGCGAGGGCCTTCCTGGAAGGCCCCAGAGGCTTCCAAGAATGCTCCTTGGAAGCTGGGCGAGGGCTTTTAAGAAGCCCCTTGCCTTCTTAGAAGGCCCGCCACCTTCTTAGAAACCCACCCCCGACGCGCCATCCCGTCACTCGCCAGGCTAATTGGCCACTCGTGCTCAGGACACGTCGGGAGCGGGCCAAGGCTCAAATTTGCATCATCTGCGCACGGCGGCGCAGATGTGATGGTAGTGATGCTGCCAAGGGGTAAAAGCTCGTTCTGTTCAGCCCTTCAGGATCTCAGGTTGAGCCCAGAGTGCAGTACGAGGACCTGGGAGAGAGGGGTTCGCGGCGGCAATGGCGGGAGCGAGGGATACCTGGGGCTTCTTCGGCGTGTTCGACGGCCACGGCGGCGACCAGTGTTCCAAGTTCGTCGCCCGCCGCTTCACGGCGAGCCCGCGCATCGGCCCGGCGGTGGCAGAGCTCGCGCATCGGGCGTGCGCCCAGCGCGTACGCGCGCGCTTGCTCGTGAATCCGCACGTTTGCGCGCACGCGGCGTGCGCAGGAGGAGTACACATCCAGGCGCGTGTGCGCCTGCGCGCGTGCTCCGGCCTCCGGGAGCCGCGGTGCCCCCGCCCCGCCTGTGGCGCTTCCTTTTGACAGCTTGTGTGCCAACGGTGAGGTCGGGGTGCCCGTCCAGCCTCAGAGCAAAGACCTGGGCCCCACCAGCGGGGGAGGCGCCTGCCGCTATGTGTGCGTGTGTGTATATGAGTGTGTGTGTGTGTGTGTGTGTGTGTGTGTGTGCGTGTGATTTCGGGTGGTCCAACGCCAGCACGTCACAGCGGTGGAAGGGTTGCTTCCCCCACTAAGTTGCAGAGTACAGCGACCGCCACACGAGGGCGTCAGCAGCAGTATTCATGGGACGCGCACGGCACTTCCGAGTTCTGATGTTTCATTTTGCACTGCTTGCCCCATTCGCGCGACGATTCCTTGGCGCCACCAGCCTACCCGTCGAGGTAAGGACTGATGCTGCGACGCCAGACGGAGAGGGCGGGTAGTTGTCCCCGCCCGGGGGCTGAGTCGGACAGCGGCGTCAAGGCTTTTCCAGTCCTATCCCCTCCCCTAGCGTGCACCCGTCCCTCCCTCCCCTCGTCTCCCCTCCTTTCCCCTCTCCTATCCCTCCCTGCCATCCTTCTCTCCTCCCCCCTCCGCCCCGACGGCCAGATATCGACTGCCTGGGTCGGCTGCCCTGCAAGACAGAATCAGGCCTCGTCTGCGGATGTCCACAGGGCAATCCCTGCCACAAGGGCGGCCCGGGCGATGGCCATGTGTGCTGCAGTACGTCTGGGCGTTTGTCGTGGGTGATGCAGAGTGTTCGTGCGCTGGCTGAGCCAGCGCGAGGGCACGAAGATCGCGACCCAGAAGCGGGCGCTAGCAGAGTTAGACCATCCAGCGCATGGTCTTGTGCTTATTTTGCCTGGCTGGAGGTCTTTTACTGTCTGTCTCCTTGCCCATCCCACCAGCCTGGAACATATCCCTTCCCCAAGAAAAGCATCACATTACCCCGGTGCCGATCTTAAGGATCCCCTCAGTTTCTCAGGACACACCCCTGATATGTCATCGCCTTGGGTTTGTTAATCTGGAGGATCAGGATAAGCTCGACGCTGGTTACTGTCTCCTCTCTCTTCAGTCGCTCCTTCTCTTCGGTTGCTGCCCACTCACCCTACTGTGCGCCGGAGCCTCCAAGCGCTAAGGAGGAGCTCGAGAAGGGCATGCCGGAGGATGATGCAGCAGTGAAGGACCGTTTCACGAACGATTCTGGCGATTCTGTCTTTCGTCACTTTTGTGCACCACCAGCCCCCCTCCCATGTACACATTTTGCGGAATCTGCGCGCTGGGTCTCCGCTGCGACTGCCTTGTAGCTGCGACTGCCTTGCATGAGCTCCTGACTCGTCTGAGCGGCCTCTCTGCCTGAGGCCTAGCGCCGATCTCAGCAGTGCGCCCTCGGAACAGAGCTGCGGAGGGGGCAGGGCAGCCCCGAGGCCACTGGCTGCCTCTTGCCGAGTCGCTGAGGCGTGGCTGCGCTGAGCCGTGTTGCGCTGTCTCGGAGGCAGTGGTCAACCGCCTGTGGCCATCTCGGAGTCGGCCTGGAGAATCCCCATTTCAGTGCCGCTCGACTCGGGCCCACTCCCTTGTGAGAGGTCACGGCGGGAGGGCGGACTGTTCGGGAAGAGTTGGCACGCCAAAGCCACATACTCCTATGGCAATCATGTTTCATGCGTCGTTCGTGCGTCAGCCAGCTTTGTTTGAACATCGATAGCGCTGCGCGGCCCCGGTCTGTCCTGAAATGTGGCCCTCCCAGGAAAACGGGTGGGCCATCTCGAAAGAGCTTGCGTCCTCGCCCCCGGAATGCCTGTCTTGGCTGCAGAGCCCTGGCGCACTGACCTGACCACGGCAGGCTCGTGTCGTGTCGACGCGTCGGCCATCCCAGCGCGGGCGCTCAAGGACGAACGCCGCCAGTGGGCCAGAATCGGGCGACATCAAGCGATCTGCGCTGATCAGCGGACAGCATCCATCGTTCATGGCTGGGCGATCCACGCAGTATCAGAGACCAGCGTCGAAGTCGTCACGACACGAGCGTGGCGTACAGTCAAGACGCTGAAATAGGGACCACTCTCGGCCCACGAGGGTCTGTGGATCCTGGGCCTTTTCTCCTATCTGGGTCAAGTCAGAACCGTGCCTGGACGGCACATCGGTTGCAGTGCGCAGCTGCTACACGCACTGCGTATGGCGCAGCGGCGTGTCCCGCAGTGGCCCCGAAGGAGGAGGAGGAGGAGGAGGAGGAGGAGGAAAAGGAGGAAAAGGAGGAGGAGGAGGAAGAGAAGAGGGGTGGAGGAATGAGGCCTAGTTGCGGCCATGGCTAGCCGTCGCCCGAAGCGCCTCTCGGCTCCTCGCGCAGCGACCCTGCTTGCACGACATCTGCACCACCACACTGCGCTCCAGTTGCGCCCGCTGCCGCGCACGAATCGCCGCGCGAGCCGCCTACGGACGCTCGCCGGAAGGCTGGCGCCCGGCGCTCCCGTGCGCCCCTTCGGACCTGTCCGGCCACTCTGGGTGCCTCCAGCAACGCCAGGGGGGGTCACTACCAGGGGGGCCGCCATCTGCTCCCGAGAGTCGAGGCTCGTGGACCGAGGACGTTTTTGCAAGATCTCGGGCGTTTTGGGGTGTCCAGGGAGGAGGAGGAGGAGGAGGAGGAGGAGGAGGAGGAGGAGGAGGAGGAGGAGGAGGAGGAGGAGGAGGAGGAGGAGGAGGAGGAGGAGGAGAGAGGAGGAGGAGGAGGAGGAGGAGAGGAGGAGGAGGAGGAGGAGGAGGAGGAGAGGGGTCGTGAGATCATGAGGGGTCGTCGTCCTGATCGAGGGGGTGGCGACGCCCCCAGTGGCGACCCCCCCTGGGACTGCCTGTGTGCCTCTGGGATCGGCACGGGTTCCCCAAACCCGAAACATTGCCCCAAGGGCCCCTCTGGAGAGCGCGCGTGCCTTCCAGACACGATCCTGGGATGGTTCCAGGAGGCCCCAAGGAGGCTCCGTGGAGCGTCACAAACGTCCCTTCGAGGCTCTTAAGATTTGCTTTGAGACGCTCCAAGCGGCCCCCGCGAGACCCTCAACAAGCTCAAGAACCGTCCGAACGGGCCCCCAAGAGGCCCCCAGGCAAGGTCTCACGACTCCCCAGGTAGCTCCCAAGCGGCATTCAAGAGGCCTTCCTTTTCGTTTCATCGATTATCATTTCTCCCGTCCCCCTTCTACATCCTCCTGCATCTCTGCACTTGTTGTTTGTTACTTGTTTGTTTTTCCTACATATATATATATATATACACACGTCTCTCTCTCTCTCTCCCTCTCTCCCTCCCTCCCTCCCTCTCTCTCTTTTCATACGGGAGCGGGCGACATGGGAACCATTTTGACACTCCCCCCTCTTCCTTCCTCCGTTCGACTCCGTTCCTCCTTCCTTCCTCTGCTGCTTCCTCCTCCTCCCTCCTCCTCTTCTCCCGCCCTCATCCCTCTCCGAGCCTCTTCTTTCGTGCCGTGTCATCCTATTTGTTTCGTTTTCCTTATGCCTTCAATCTCTTTTCCTGCTCTTCCGTCTTCACCTCCTCGTATTCTCCTGCCCCTTTCGGCAGTTCTTGACGCTTCGCGCATCCCCACCAGCCGCCCTCTTCGGTGCAAGGACTTCGACATGTGTGGCTCTGTGCGCCCGTCGGCTGCTTTCTCCTACATGGACTTCGCTTTCGGCATGCGTCACTGCTGTACAGACAAGAGGTGCTGCCGTTTGCAGCCCTGTCTGTGACGAGGTTGCCCCTCTTCACTCTTGCGCTGACACGGTGCTGTAGCGTCGCCTACGGCACGGACGTCGTCTGGGTGTGCCTGTCGGTCCTGCTCGTATTTGTCGGGCCTTGTGCCGACTCGCGCCGAGTGATCGACCTCTGCGGGTTCATGGTCGCGCCGCCGCGCCATTTGGCTGCGCCTACTTGATGGTCGCCACCGGTGTCTCCACGCCACCGAGTTGGGAGTTTTGTTTCTGGCTCTTCTTCTGAGTGGCTGCCCGCGCGCTCGCTTCGCTTGCCTCTCTTTTCTTGCTGCCTAGTCGCGGCCCGGCTAGTGTTCGGACGGCTTTCGACCTGCTTCGCGAGCCCGCAGACCAAAAAATGTATCCCCACCAGCCCGTTCAAACTCCCTGCCCATGATATTCGGCGGGGAAGGGACGCACAGACACACACACACATACACAGACACATACAAGTACACATACACACACGCACATACATATACACAGTCACAAGCACACACACATACACTTAGATATACACTTACACGTACACATACACATACACATGCACATACACATACACACATACATACATGCATGCATGCATGCGTACATACATACATGCATACACATATACATACATGCATGCATACATGCATGCATCCATACATACATGCATGTGTATATCGTGAAATAACGCTCGGCGGATCCATGGAACATGGGGACGAGGCGAGGAGGATGAGGATGAGGAGGAGAAGGAGGAGGAGGAGGAGAGCCTCGGGCCCAGAAGCCCGCGGCAGTGTGCCAGCCCCAGGGGCCAGCGATTCCAAACCATGACTGTTCGATTAAATCTTCTTCCCAACATGCCCCCATACCCACACAGAAGCCATTCGAGAACGGTGGGGTCGAGCCTGTTACAGGTGCGTGGTGGAAATTTGACCTTCGATTTCCGTGGTGTAGACCTATTGTTTGGAAATCGATGGGGGCCAGCGTCTGCTAATCGCTTTAGATTTTCCTTTATACAGAAGAATTCCCCCCTGGGATTATTTGTCGTTTTTTTTTTTTTTTTTTTTTTTTTTTTTTTTTTTTTTTTTTTTTTTTTTTTTTTTTTTTTTTTTTTTTTTTTTTTTTTTTTTTTTTTTTTTTTTTTTTTTTTTTTTTTTTTTTTTTTTTTTTTTTTTTTTTTTTTTTTTTTTTTTGTTGTTTTTCCTCGTATTCCGATTTGCATATACGTCTGCCCCATTTTCCATCCCAAGTCTGAATTCATACCATTCCAGCACAGCTGGTATTGAACCCCCCCGCCGTCCTTTGCACAAAGTACTCTGCGCGCACTTATTTATCAAACATCATCAGTTCCCAATCTCCCCTTGCAGCAAATGGGACGACATGCGTCGTCGCCCGTGCATTCTGGAATTTTCAGCAACCGTAGGTTCCGTAGTGATTTCGAGTTCGAGGTTCCGAAAACATGTAACACAACATGTTTTAGCAGCACCGGGCTCTTAAGAACACAGTTTATTTGTATGTTCATCAAATCCGACCAAGCCAACCTCTCGCGCGCTTGTCGAATTCATGCGGGCGCACTTGTGCGCGTGCTGAGCGGGACACGATTTTTTCAAATAGTAGCATGCGGGCCACTCCCGCGCGTCGGCTGCGCGCGCATGTCGAAATCTTTGCCGAACCTTCATCACCGACGCGAAGACACCATCATCGCCATCGGCGTGATCAACACCGGCGCCGTCATTGGCTGTGCCGTCGTCAACGTCGTCATCGTCACCATAATCGCTACTATCACCATCCTGTGTACCCTTGTCGACGTCGCCATGATACCGTTCCCGCCCGCGCCACCGACTCGCACCGAATCGCGTGCGCGTCAACGCGGCCTGCGCGACGCGTTGGGAAGTGCCCATTGGTCATCGCCACCGCGGTCGCGCCGGTCGCGCCAAACCAGCTGGCAGCTGTGCGCGCGAGCGTGCGCGGGCTAGCGCGGCCGCAGAGACGCGCCAGCCAGAACCAAGCACTCATGGCAATCGCCGCCGCGTGGGTTGTGCAAACCAAATTGCGGGTGGGCGGGTGGGACACTTAGGCGGACAGTGGAGTTGGCAATTCCAATGTTCAAGGTTTTTTACCCTCGTGGATTGCACCACGTAGATCGCACAAACAATTCAACGCGCATATAAATTAATTGCACAACGTACAACATGTACTGCAAGGCACACAGGGTTGCACCACAAAGTTTCTTTTTTCTCAAACAAATAGAAACATAAAATATAGAATCGACTCTGCCCCCCCCACCCCCTTTGGGATTATCGGCACCACTTTGCGTACTGCAATTTGCACATGTTTCCGCCCAGTCGTCCATTCCAAGAATGAACTCGCACCATCCAATGGGGGTCGGTATCCCCCCCGCCATCTTTCGCAAAACTTTTGATGCGCGCGCACTCGTTTATCACAAATCGTCTGTGTTCAAGAACCCCGGCCAAAACAGAAAACGAAGTACACGCGCGCGCATTGTCGCGCGCGCGTGCCGACATACTTCAAAAACCTTCGGTTTCGTAATGATTTAAAAACCCAGCGTCAACAAAATATATTAGAACTGGCGACGGACCCAACCAGATGCAGTTGTGAGTAACGCAGTTGTGAATATCATCTTCGGAGGAGCTCCCTATGGGGCAACGAAACGTGGGAAGGGTGTGCCGAACTGGGTGCGGGGGACGCATGTGGACGGTGGCACTGGACCCTTCGGTGGAGCTCCCAATGCGGCCACGGAAGGTGTGAGGGGTGTGGTGGAGTGGGTGCGGGGGACGCATGTGGACGGTGGCACTGGGGCCTTCGGTGGAGCTCCCTATGGGGCCACGGAGGGTGTGGGGAGTGTGCCGGAGTGTGGGGGGGGTGCGCATGTGGACGGTGGCATTGGGGCCTTCGGTGGAGCTCCCTGTGGGGCCACGAACCGGGTGAAGGGGGTGCTGGAGTGGGTGGGGCGGACGCATGTGGACGGTAGCATTGGGGCCTTCGGTGGAGCTCCCTATTGTGCCACGAAGCGTGTGAGGGGTTTGCTGGAGTTGGTGCGGGGGACTCATGTGGACGGTGGCACTGGGGCCTTCGGTGGAGCTCCCTATGGGGCCACGAAACGTGTGAGGTGTGTGCTGGAGTGGGTGAGGGGGACTCATGTGGACGGTTGTACTGGGGCCTTCGGTGGAGCTTCTCATGGGGCCACGAAACGTGTGAGGGGTGTGCCGAAGTGGGTGGGGGGGACGCATGTGGACGGTGGCATTGGGGCCTTCGGTGGAGCTCACTATGGGGCTACGAAGCGTGTGAGGGGGATGCCGAAGTGGGTGGGGGAGACGCATGTGGACGGTGGCACTGGGGCCTTCGGTGGAGCTCCCTATGGGGCCACGAACCGTGTGAGGGGTGTGCCGTTCCGAAGTGGGTGAGGGGCACGCATGTGGACCGTGGCACTGGGGTCTCCGGTGGAGCTCTCTATGGGGCCACGAAGCGTGTGGGGAGTGTCCCGAAATGAGTGTGGGGGACGCATGTGGACGGTGGCACTGGGGCCCTCGGTGGAGCTCCCTGTTGGGCCACGAAGCGTGTGATGGGTGTGCCAAAGTGAGGGGGGTTGACGGGAGGAGTGAGGAGGGAGGAGGAGGAGGAGGAGAGGAGGAGGAGGAGGAGGAGGAGGAGGAGGAGGAGGAGGAGGGAGGAGGGGAGGAGGAGAGGAGGAGGAGGAGGAGGAGGAGGAGGAGGAGGAGGTAGTAGTAGGAGGAGGAGGAGGAGGAGGAGGGGGAGAAGAGGAGGAGGGAGAGGAGGAGAGGAGAGAGGAGAGGAGAGGAGAGGGAGAGGAGAGGAGAGGAGAGGAGAGGAGAGGAGAAGAACGCGGGGACCGTCTTTTCAAAACGAGGACCCGACACCACAGGATGGTTGGGAAAACAATAGGGTTTCGCAACACGGGTTTTCAATCAGCCTGGCGAAGAACTCAACCATATTGAGTTGTGGGTACAGCCGTCGTATGCACCGCATTCGGATGGGCTCCCTATGAGGCCGCGAAGCGTGAGGGGTGTGTTGAAATGAGGGTGAAACTGCATGCGAACCCTGCCACTGATGCCTTCGGGCTGAGCTCCCAATGGGGCCACGAACCGTGTGAGGGGTGCGCCCGGATGAGGGTGGAACTACATGCGAATCCTGCCAATGATGCCTTCGGTGGAGCTCCCTATGGGGTCACGAACCGTGTGATGGGGTGCGCCGAGATGGGGGCGGAACTGCATGAGAACCCTGTCGCCGAGGCCTTCGGTGGGGCTCCCTATGGGACCACGAACCGTGTGGGGGGTTGTGCCGAGATGAGGGTGGAACTGCATGCGAACCTTGCCTCTGGGGCCTTCGATGGAGGTCCCTATGAGGCCACTATGGGGCCACGATCCGTATGAGGGGTGCGCTGAGATGAATGCGGAACTGCATGGGAACCCTGCCACTGAGGCATTCGGTGGAGCCCCCTATGGGGCCACGAACCGTGTGAGGGGTGCGCCGAAATGAGGGTGGAACTGCATGCGAACCCTGCCACTGAGGCATTCGGTGGAGCTCCCTATGGGGCCACGAACCGTGTGAGGGGTGCGCCGAGAGGAGGGTGGAACTGCATGCGAACCCTGCCACTGAGGCCTTCTGTGGAGCTCCCTACAGGGCCACGAACCGTGTGAGAGGGGCACGGGGATGAGGTCGGAACTGCATGCGAACCCTGCCAATGATGCCTTCGGTGGAGCTCCCTCTGGGCCACGAAACGTGTAAGAGGGGCACTGGAATGGGGGCGGAACTGCATGCGAACCCTGTCGCTGAGGCCTTCGGTGGGGCTCCCTATGAGGCCACGAACCGTGTGGGGGGTGCGCCGAGATGATGGTAGAACTGCATGCGAACCCTGCCACTGAGGCATTCGGTGGGACTCCCTATGGGGCCACGAACGGTGTGAGGGGTGCGCCGAGAGGAGGGTGGAACTGCATGAGAACCCTGTCACTGGGGCCTTCGGTGGACCCCCCTATGGGCCACGAACCGTGTGAGGGGTGCGCCGAGAGGAGGGTGGAACTGCATGCGAACCCTGCCGCTGGGGTCTTCGGGGGAACTCCCTATGGGGCCACGATCCGTGTGAAGGGTGGGCCGAAATGAGGGTGCACCTGCATGCGAACCCTGCCGCTGTGGCCTTCGGTGGAGCTCCCTATGGGTCCACGATCCGTGTGAGGGGTGCGCCGAAATGAGGGTGGAACTGCATGCGAACCCTGCCACTGAGGCATTCGGTGGAGCTCCCTATGGGGCCACGATCCGTATGAGGGGTGCGCCGAGATGGGGGCGGAACTGCATGAGAACCCTGTCGCCGAGGCCTTCGGTGGGGCTCCCTATGAGGCCACGAACCGTGTGAGAGGTTGTGCCGAGATGAGGTCGGAATTGCATGCGAACCCTGCCACTGGGGCCTTCGATGGAGGTCCCTATGAGGCCACTATGGGGCCACGATCCGTATGAGGGGTGCGCTGAGATGAATGTGGAACTGCATGGGAACCATGCCACAGGCATTCGGTGGAGCTCCCTATGGGGCCACGAACCGTGTGAGGGGTGCGCCGAAATGATGGTGGAACTGCATGCGAACCCTGCCACTGAGGCATTCGGTGGAGCTCCCTATGGGGCCACGAACCGTGTGAGGGGTGCGCCGAGAGGAGGGTGGAACTGCATGCGAACCCTGCCACTGAGGCCTCCTGTGGAGCTCCCTACAGGGCCACGAACCGTGTGAGAGTGGCACCGAGATGAGGTCGGAACTGCATGCAAGCCCTGTCGCTGAGGCCTTCGGTGGGCCTCCCTATGAGGCCACGAACAGTGTGGGGGGTGCTCCGAAATAAAAGTAGAATTGCATGCGAACCGTGCCACTGAGGCCTTCGGTGGGGCTCTCTATGGGGCCACGAACCGTGTGAGGGGTGCGCCGAGATGATGGTGGAACTGCATGAGAACCCTGTCACTGGGGCCTTCGGTGGACCCCCCTATGGGCCACGAACCGTGTGAGTGGTGCGCCGAGAGGAGGGTGGAACTGCATGCGAACCCTGCCGCTGGGGTCTTCGGTGGAACTCCCTATGGGGCCACGATCCGTGTGAAGGGTGTACCGAAATGCGGGTGCACCTGCATGCGAACCCTGCCGCTGTGGCCTTCGGTGGAGCTCCCTACGGGGCCGCGATCCGTGTGATGGGGTGCGCCGAGATGAGGGTGGAACTGCATGGGTACCCTGCCACTGGGGCCTTCGGTGGAGCTCCCTATGGGGCCACGATCCGTGTGAGGGGCGTGCAGGAAAGGGCGGGGAACGATGACGATGATGGTGATGACGACGGCCGTAATGGTGATGACGATGGTGATTACGGTGACGGTGAGGAATTTGCTGATGATGGTGATGATGATGATGGTGATGCTGCTGCTGCTGCTGATGATGATGATGATGATCATGCTGGTGATGGTGATGGTGATGCTATGATGATGATGGTGATGATGCTGCTGATGCTGATGATGATGATGCTGGTGATGATGGGAGGAGGGGGGAGGGGGAGGAGGAAGGATAGGAGAGGTGGATGCGGGGCGGCGTCTCTTCAAAGCGAGGACCCAACACAGGATGGTTGGGGAAACAAGCTTGCGCGCGCTGTTGCGAATGCCTAAGCAAAACATGATTCTTCCGACCCGTTCAGAACATTCTACCCGACGGGCTTCGCGCGCGCATGTCGGAATCGTTCGAACGCCCTTGCGCGCGTGCCGTGGCGGGAATCATTTGCAACACATGGGACGGAGGGCACGCGCGCGCCGTCGCGCGCGCATGCCGAAATCCGTCACAATCCTTGCGTTTCGCAGCGAATTCAGAATTGAGCTTCCAAAAAACACCTAGAAACACATGGTTTCACAACCGTCGACCTTTCAATCTTGTCGTGGAATTCTCACGGGCCCCTGTCGCCGCATGCCGAAATCATTCGCACGTCGTTGCGCGCGCGCGCGCGCGCGCGCGTGTGTGTGTGTGTGTGTGTGTGTGTGTGTGTGTGTGGCACGATCCGTGTCAAAGAATACCATGCGGGCCACTCGCGCGTCGGCCGCGCGCGCATGGCGAACTCTTTCCAAAACCTTCACCACCGACGCGAGGACGCCGTCATCGTCGTCGGCGTGGTCAGCATCGGCGCCCGCACTGGCCGCGCCGTCGTCGCTGTCAACATATTTACCAGCATCGCTACTATCATCATCGTGTATACCGGTTTCGACGTTGCCATGATACCGCGCCCGCCCAAGTCGCCCACTTGCACTGCAGTGCCCGCTGGGATGTACCCAGCGGCCAGCGCAGCCGCGGCCGCGTCGTTCGCGCCAAACTAGCTGGCCGCTGCGCCCGCGTGCTTGGGTTGGCGCGACCGCAGAGACGCACCAGCCGACTCCAAACATGCATCGCAGTCGCCACCACATGGGTTTTGTAAACACAGTTGCGGGTGGATGGGCTGGGTGTTTGCAAGAGCATGGAATGTGTCAGTTCGTTTGTGAAATAAATTGCACAACGTAGATTACACTAACTAAATCGCACCAGATATATTGCAACCCGCTGGCTGTAACACAGAAATTGCCCAACCTATATTGCACAACACAGGTTGTACATCATACCTAGCACAACGTAACTTGCACAGCATGTATTGCACCGCGTCGGTTGCACCACATAGAATGCATTACGTAGATTCTCCTTTCTAAAAAGAGAATAGACTCTACCCCCCCGGACTTATCGCTTCCCCCTGGGATAGTATAATTTCATATATGTTCTGCACACTCGTCCATCCTAACAAAGAAATCGTACCATCCCAGCCATGCCGTGTTCCCCCCCTGAGGTTCCTTATGAACAAAACACTATGCGGTGACATTCTTTGTTCGAACATAGCACTTTTTCACGAATCCCTTCGCAAAAAGATAAGACGAAGTGCGCACGCGCGCGTCGTCGCGCGCGCATGCCGAAATCCTTTAAACCTTCGGTGCCGGAAGGATTTCGCAATCGAGTTTCCAAACCACATACAAAAACACATGGTTTCGCAACACTGATTTGCTAAAACAGTTTCTGCGCGAACTCTTGCGAAATCTTAAGATAACCATGCGTTTTCAATATTTTCACAAGATGCTACCAAGCGGGCTTCGCGCGCGCATGTCGAAATCTGTCGAACGCCCTTGCGCGTGTGTCGTCGCGAGAATCCTCTGCAAAAAACGAGACGAAGTGCAGACGCGCGCGTCGTCGCGGGCGTATGCGGAAAACTTTCAAAACCCATCGGTTTCGGAAGGATTTCAAAATCGTGCGTCCAAGAAAACATACAAAAACCCAAGGTTTCGCAACACGGATTTTCAACAAAAGCGTGCGCGCGCGCTCTTGCGTCGTCGTCGTCGTCTTCGTCGCCGTCCTCCCTCCTCCCGCGTCGTCGTCGTCGTCGTCGTCGTCGCCTACGTCGTCCTCTGTCTTTTCTCGTGTTCGTCGTCGTCGTCCTCTTTGGCGTCGTGGTCGTTTCCGTCGTCGTTGTCGCCGTGGTCGTCCTTCCTCCTCCTCCCACGTCGTCGTCGTCGTCCGTCGTCGGCGTCTCGTCGTCGTCTCTCCTATTTCGTCGCCGTCGTCGTCGTCGTTGTCGTCGTCGTCTTCCCTCCTCCCTCGTCGTTGTCGTCGTCGGCGTCGCCGTCCTTCGTCCTTCGTCGTCGTTCGCGTCGTCGCCGTCCTCCCTCCTCCCTCGTCGTTGTCGTCGTTGTCGTCGTTGTCGCCGTCGTCGTCCTTCCTCCTCCCTCGTCGTCGCCTTCGTTGGCGTCGTCGTCGTCGTCGTCGTCGTCTTCGTCGTCGTCGGCGTCGGCGTCGTTGTCGTCGTCGAAGTCGTCGGAGACGTCGTCGGTGTCGTCCTAGTCGTTATCGTCGGTGTCGTCGTAGTCGGGTTTTAACAGGTTTTGCAAACCAAGTTGCGGGTGGGTGGGTGGGATGTTTGCGCGAGTCGTGGAGATGACGACTTCAAGTTCAGCAGAGTGGGTTGCACACCATAGAGTGCACCACGTATATGGCTCAACTCATATGGCTATAACCACACTGTTTGGGGCCTGCGCCGGCTAACCAGAAGGATTTGGTGGGGTAGGGGCTATGTATAAACTGACTCTTCAGTACGGGCCCCTTTACTAGGCCGTCGCATTATTTCCACATGCTTTTATGCGAAGCGAGCATGCACCTCATTTCTGCTCTCTCTCTCTCTCGCTCGTTCTGTCTTTTTCCATTTTCTCATAGCCACACACAAGATAGAACGGCCCAGGCTTTTATAGGGCCTGGCGCCCGAGGTGGAAGAGGAAGAGGAGGAGGATGCGGAAGAGGAGGAGGAGGAGGAGAAACAGGAGGTGGATGAAGAAGAGTCGGAGAAGTAGAAGGGAGGAGGGGGACAGGTGAAAGCGGGGGGCACCGAGGGTGAGAGAAGAGGAACGAGGGTGGTGGGTGCATGGGGTATGGTCGCAAGTTCTTCTCATGAGGAGGACGACGAAGGGGGGGGGACGAAAAGCAGGAGAAGGATGAGGAGGGAAGAGGGAGGAGGGATGGAGGAGACATGATCGAGGAAGCGGAAGAGGACCGAAAGTTCTTCGTATGAGGAGGTGATGGGGGCGGGAGGATGAGGGAGGGCCGAGTATGAGTGATGATGGAGATACATGAAATGAGGGAGGGCCGAGTACGAAAAGAATGACCAGGAGGTCTTTAATGGACCAGGGGGCAGCATCGAGGAGGAGGAGGAGGAGGAGGAGGAGGACGGTGACGAGGACGTGGACGATTGAGACGACGACAGACGCGGCGATCGTGCGCAGTGGGACGACGACCTCGAAGACGACGACGACGTCGACGGCGACGGGGACGGGAACGGCGACCGCGATGGCGACCGCGACGCCGACGCCGATGCCGACAAGGAGCTGTCGCTGCGGGTGGACCGCGAGTACCTCGCGACGGAGACCCCCAGTGGATCCACGGGCACCTTCTGCATCGTGCGGCCGCCCGCAGGGGACGAGGAGCGTCCTCTACCCTCCTCCTCCTCCTCCTCCTCCTCCTCCTCCTCCTCCTCCTCCTCCTCCCCTCCCCCGTCTCCCCCTCCTCCCCCTCCTCTCCCTCCTCCTCCTCCTCCACTCCACCTCCTCCCCTCCCCCTCCTTCCCCTTCCTCCACTGATTCCCCTCATCCCCTCCCCCTCCTCCCCTACCCCACCTGCGCAAGACTTTGCGCGCCATTGAGTCATCCATAGACAACTGGTACTGGTAGAAGGACGCCGGGTTAGTCGAACGAGAGGGTCGCTTCTCACGCACGCTCAAGAACTCACCTCTGCCAGCATGCTTGTATTCTCCTTTGCTCAGACGGTTCCGAACCCTGAGCGCCAGCCCGCCTTCCTGGCCTTACAATGCGAAGACAAAGAGGCGAGAAGGTCTGATTCATAGGAGGGCACGCAGAGCAGTCGACAAGGATGATTTCAGCGGAACGAGAATATTGAACGAGTTGGCGCGGCTTCAGTCCTTCATCTTAGAAGCTCTTGGAGCAAGCGATCGCCCGCTCGCGAAGGGAGGGGGCGGTCATGCACCTTTCTAACATGGGCGCTCTTGGTATGGAAGAGCCATTGCCAGGCATATACTTGCGCAGCGCAACCATTACTGCCGCGCGCCCATACTCACTGCAGAGTGTCCAATCAAGAGTCCACACGCGATGCATTTGGGGTTCACGAGCAAACGACATGAGAGGATTAACAACCACCCTCCAGCAGAGAGGTGTGCCCAGTCTACTCCGAAGACAAAACCATCAACACATATGCCTCCAAAGCGGTCATGAGAGTCGCCAAGCAACCAGAGCCCCTTGTGGACGTGACCCGGACCGTGCTTCGTGACAACGGGGGGTAGCAACTACACAACGCTCAGCAACAATTCGCGCCAACGGAGGGCTGACCATAGCTTGCTTGATACCCTACGCAAAAGGCACGCCCCGCCACGCATGTCGGTGACGCAGGGCTAACTTCCCCCTGTCTCATATCAAGACGCATTCTGCAGTACGGTTGCACATCATATCCTCAAGCCTATATGGGCCATTGTCCGCCTTCGGCACCTGACATTCGATGAGTTCTCTGCTCTGGCGGAGCCTTTGGATTACAACCACTAAGAGCTGGGCTGAGATCCCTCGGCAAACTCGGGCTGCGACATGTGACCAGCTACCTGCGTGCGTTGCCCGAGATAACACGCGTGCGTTAACTTGCGCGCAATGGTAGGAACGCACACCTCGGAAAGGGTCAAAGCAAAGCCCCAAGGGAGCACCCACCCACCCATATTCATCGAATGCAAGATAATACCAACTCTGAGAAGGGTATTGCAGACAGCGCTAAAGGGGCCCCTTATGGAGTTCCAGGGAAACTTGAGGCCCTGCATGTGACTAGCGGCAGCATTCATTGCAGCACTGATGGACCTTGCCGGGAGCCAGCCTTCCCAAACGGCCTGCACAATAAACTAAACAGGGAGCCAGGTGCCCCGAAAAATAGGGTCATGCTTTTTCCCGATGGAGCAAGCATCAGAGCAAGAATCCTGGACCGCCCATCAGGGTGATGATTCTGAAGTTTGCCCGCCAGAGATCTCAGCAGATTGAACTCACCGCTGTTAAGGCCCAGCACAGACGCTTTATACGTAACACCATCCTCGAGTGCCGCCCTAGACATAGCACCCAGCGGCCGTCGCAGGGGCCTTCCACTCTTGAGTGTAGACATCATGATTCTGCGTGCTTTAGCAGGGGCCAGTCGCGCATTGACGACGGGCTTGCTTCTGACACGTGCAGTTGCGAAGGCAAGCCCAAGGTGTTTCTCAGCAGCCTTACCAGGCACGCCAAAATTAGGCAGAGACCTGATAAGAGTCCTGCGCAAGCACGGCATACGGAATTCATGGAACATAGCACGACCTTTAACAACAGCTATCGTCTCGGTCTTGGTCAGCAGTCTGAGTAGCAAGCCAGAGGCGCCAGTAAGATCTCGCCACACCCTTGCAGCAGCGAGCGTGACACAGCGGTGCGAAGACTGCGCTTGCCGAAGCGGCCCCGGCGGCAGCAACTCAAATATGATTGCGGCGAGTTGGCAACTTGAAACAATAGCCTGCTGCGCCGAGATGGAGTCGCTTACAACACCGTCCATGTCCAAAACGCGCGGCGTGCGATGCATGGACATCAAGAGCTCTAGGATCCGCAGCGCGAATCCAGCCTCGACAGCGGCCTGCAACAAGTGATGAGGTTTGACACATCGAGCGCCTTCTTGAGATCGAACACACCGGTTGCGGTGGACATGCCTCTGACCGTGGAATAGTTTAACCATGGGGCTGTATACCAAAACACATGTCCAGGAAGGTCGTCCCTTGACTGACCACCAGAATGCTTGAACGTTTCCCTGCTGCCATTGACTCCCCGATGGGCCAGCGGCGCTTGCGTTGGATCCTACAGGGGACATGTAGGAGCTCCAGGGGCCTGAGACCCCCAAACCTTTTGATAATGACCCCCACCCTGATCCAAGACGACGGCCATTCTTCCTTAGCCCCAGCAGCAGCAATTCTGTTTCGTACTGCAGGTAGAGCTTCGTTGGGGTGAAGGAGGACGCACCTGGGAGAGATCCGGTCGAACTCCGTGCCCGTGGAGGCCCTGAAAGTTTTGGGGGCCACTTGGAGTTGCTTCACCGTAGGGGGGGGCAGGAGGTTCTCCGAGATTCGAAGGCCAAGCGAGTGCGGGATGATGCGACGCAGCTTGCCACCAGCCCCCCCCCCATTCAATTCCTGCTGCAGCTCGCGCATCCGCTCTCGCGAGCTGGCGGGGCGGGTGGAAGAGGGTCGAAGGTTCAATGCACGCGGGTGGCCGAGCTGTCGGTCCAGCGCAGTCTGCGAGGGCAGCGCCGAAGCTTCATGCTCTGAGTGCTTGTCGATCCACCTCTTCCACTCGACTGCCCCAGGACGTAGTCGTAGAGATTTGTTGGAAGTGCGGAGACCCACGGAGCGCCCAACGTACTTATGAGAGTCCGCGGGGACCGCTTGATATACACAGCCACTCTTCTTCACACGCGCGGATAAAGATGTTCCACTGACCGTTGACCGAGCTCTGCTGGTCAACTTGCATACTGCGCTGCTCCACCTGTTCATTTCAGGCGGCGGCAACTGGCACCCAAGAGGGACGGCGGAAGGAAAACGTCGAGGAACTTGTGCCCACTGAACGGTTTCATCGACCGGCAGCGCCACTGGCTTAAGCTCAATTGGATAGTTCTTCGCTGTGGTAATGCCCTTGTCCTGACTTCAGCCTCGCGTGCCAAACACAGACTTACGACAACGACAACGGCGGCGTCGGCGACCGCGACGGCAAGGACGACCGCGATGACTCAAAATTCCAGAAGCGCGTGCGCCGTAAAATTCTCGATCGCTGGATGGTGGCCCGAGGGTACTCTGAGGCGGCATGGGCTGGTCGGCTCTGCTTCACGCGCGGTTCCGCTGCATTATATCTCCCCCTCGAAACGTGTAATCAGGGCCAGCCATTCTGGGTGACGACCCCTCGGAAATTGCAAGCAGGAAAATACCAGGACGAATTCTGTGGCTTCCATCGGCGGTCGCATTTTGGGGAACCTGGAATTGCCACTTGCGGCACATGCTGTTTCAAGACAAGGTGGATTAGGGTTTAACGTATGTAAGAGCGGCTGGGGAATAGTGGGAAGAGGTGCGAGGACATTCCGCAACCTTGTGGCGGCATTTGGCATGCCCATACCCGATGGGACATGCCGCGGACAATATCGGAGCTTTTTCTTGTTGGCCACCATGTCTCAGCACATCCTCCTGGTGACTCTTCCCTAAAGTCTCCGCCGCCGTCCTTCCTAAAGTACCTCGCACATGAGCTTTCAATGAACGTCGTGGTTGCCGTCGTTGTCGTCGCTGCCGCCGTCGCCGTTGCCGCCGTCGCCACCATCGCCGCCGTCGCCGCCATCGCCGCCCTCGCCATCGCGGCGGCCGCAGCGGCGTTTGCGACCATGGCGAGCGACGACTGCATCGGCGATCATGGCGATGGCGACGACAATGTCGTTGCTCGACTCCGGTGTGTTTTCCTTGGGTCGTTTGGCTCAGCCTTCCAGCTTGCGTTTCAGCTTGTCGCCCCGCCATTTTTGGTTTCCAAAACATATCTGGTTTCCATGCTGTTCCAGCTTGTATCCCAGCTCGCGATGTGGTTTGAATTCCAGCTGATCATACAACTCGCTGTCGAGCTCGATTTTCGATGGCTATATGGTTTTCCGTGAGGGTCGCTCTAGCCTGCCTTTCAACCAGTCTTCTTACTAGACCTCCGACTAGCTTGCCAGCTTGTCCGCAACACGAATCTTGGCCTTTGTCCCAGTTATCTGAGCAGGGCACTCCTGGGGTGCTCATGTTTCCTGATGGTTCCAGGGTGTGCTGGGCACAGTTGCGTAGAAACGAGCCTTTGCTGATGCGTGCATGAAGGTGCTGCTCACCCGTGGCACTCGGCTGCAGGAGTCCTGGCAGCCTCTCGTTCCGCACCGTCGGCATCGAGTCGCACAGCGGGGGCGCGCAGAGAACCGCACGTCTCGCCTCGCGCTCTTGGCCGCAGGGCCGCCCTCCTTGAAGAGGCCCCGCGCGAGCTCGCGAGGATGCACGTGCTTCGCAGGGCGCGGAGCGCGCATCTTCGCGAGATCGCCGATGCTCGACCCTCGCTGGATCGCACCGCACGTCGAGCATCAGCGTAGACGGCATGCGCAGCGACAGAAGTGGCTGCGCGGGCGGTTGCCTGGTTCCTCTGTGAACCATTTGAACTTGAAGGCCTCGGGCCTGCCCACCAGGAAGACCATGGATTTGGACGCCCGAGATGGGCACGGAAAAAAAGGGAACAATGCCCAACAACAAATGTTGTCCCAAACCAACAGCGGCCGCTGTTGGGCAGGCGGCCTTCTGTCTCAAATGGACACAGGCTGCGGCGGCGCAGACAGCGAGTCTTGTTCAAAATGAGCAGGAACTGCTGTTGGGCTTCGTACCCATTCTTTCCGTGCCCATCTCGTTCGTGCAGAATGGACATCGGAGGGATTGGGCCACGACGATCGCACACTCGCGACCACTCCCCCACCGACGGCCGCATGCGGGCGAGCGACCCACCCTTCTCCCTCGCCACCCGAGGCTCGATGGGGGCGACGTCACGCCTCAGGCGCCGGGCAATGCCGATTCGGACTGGATCAGTGCTTATTACGAAAACATCAGCATCGGTAGTGAAGCTCCTCTGGCACTAGCCGAGCGATAGCGGGCGCGACGAATCTACGAGCCCTGCAGAGATTCACCGAGCGCGTTCCACGACTCGCAAAGCGCCTACTCGCAAACGTCCGAAGAAGATTTGTCTTCCTAGATGTAGAATATCGCAGATCCCCCGCGGCGAATCCAGGCGATTTTTTTTGCAGTTCTGTTGCGAGTAGGTAGACGCGCTTGTCTAGATGAAGGACGAAGGTGAGGACGGGCAGAGGCAGAGGCGAGCGGAACCGGATACGAGCCCTCCGTGGGTTCCCCCGTGCTGCACGCCATGGGGTGGAGGGCTAAAACCGCACATCCGACACCACAGAGATACCAGACGCAGTGTCACAGGCTGCACTGCTCGCAATTACCCCGGCTCAAGGGTGCAGAAAGGGAGCGACGCTTAGATGTGTCATTACCGACATCTTCAACACCGCGAAAAAAATCACGACCAGGGCCCCAGACCCCGTCTTTTTTGCGCCACTTGCCGAGCTCGATCGTTCTGGGAGGTCGTGGGGGGCCCGAAGCTGAGCGCAGCCACCCCGTGCGCAACAAATTTGCACCGCAAGGATCTGCAGGGAAGCAGCTGCTGGGCCCGACCTCGGGGCCCAGGCGTGCAAACGGTCCAGCAGTACAGGGCAGTTTTTTTTTTTTTTTTTTTTTTTTTTTTTTTTTTTTTTTTTTTTTTTTTTTTTTTTTTTTTTTTTTTTTTTTTTTTTAATATATATATATATATATATATATATATATATATATATATATATATATATATATATATTATTTTCTTATGTATATATATAAACACATATGATTTTAATAATTACATATATATATATGAGTTTTAATACATGATTAATGTATGGATAAATTAATGCGAAACTCATCCTCGTATGTATTGATCAACCCTTTATTTTTAATACATGGTCCGCACGCGGAGCATGTATGAAAAACGGCACTGTAGGGCCTCGAGCCGCTGGAGCTCTGGGGGGACCAGGCCCGGAGCCCGCACAGGTGCGTGGAGAGGACGAGGCCGGCGGGCGGAGGGTGCAGCGACGGTGGCCGAAAAGAGCCTGCGCGCGTGCAGCGACCGCCGGCGTTGGCGTGCCATGCTTCGGTATCCCCTGCGAACTCGGCGTTGCTGTTTCTGTCGCGCAGCGGGCGTTGTCGCCCGCTTTCGGGCCCCGGGGCCCTCAGATATCGACCTGGCTTGAACAGTGACGCAGGAGAGTGTGTGTCTCGGGTCCCGGTCGAGGTTTTCCATGATGCTGCAATCAATGTTTTCGCAACTTCTGCTCTCAGCGTCGTGCCTTCTGTCCACGCGTCTCTCTCCCAGAGCACCGCAGGTCACGTTTTGCCAGCCGCGCCCGTGCAAGCGGAGCATGGTGCAACGCGGTGGCGCAGCACCGCTGCGGGCGGCGTGTGGCTGTCTGCGCGGCCCGCTCGATGGCAGCGCTCCAGGCCTGCGCGGCAACCGGTCCGGCCCACCTTTGTGGTCCGGGCACTTTGCATGTGCCGGTTTTAATACATGCTCCGCGTGCGGATCATGCATTAAAAATGCGGGATTTCGTATCAAAAGCAACGATGAGTTCATGCATACATGTATTCATGAATTAATCATGTATTACAAATCCTATATGTTTAAGAATCCTATGTATTAAAAACTGCCCTGTGGGCTACGCGCGGCTCATGGCCCAGGCGGTCGGCCACAGGTGCCTCGGTGCTTGCCTCCGCCCGACGCCCCAGGAGGGCTACCTCCTCCGCGTGGGCAACATCGGGGACAGTCGGGTGATGCTCGGCGGGGCTTTTGCTTTTTGCTGTCTCTGCAGCGGCGCCCGCTGCCCTACGTAGGGGGCCACATGCGAACCCTACCCCTACCCCCCACGACTTCTGAGGGGTAGGGGTAGGGTTCGCTTGTGGCCCCCTAACATGTCCACCTTCAGTCATAGCACATGCTTCATACCTTTCGGCAGGTCGTGATGTTTGCCCAGTTCAGAGAGGCTTCCGTCCGGTGGGCAGCGGGCGCCTTTTCTGCTCTGCAGCAGAATCGGGCAGCACATTCGGCAGAATCACGGAGGCGCGCTCCTGTTTGGGGCTCACTGCCACAGTATCGTGCCTTGGTTAATGCCGTTGCCTCTGCTCTCTCGATGGTCTGCAGCTTTCTTGGGAGTTGTTGCACTACCAGAGGAGTGTGGAGTGCGCTCAGACTCGCACTCGCTCCCGCTACAGAGTCTGCTTTTGGTCGAGGCGACTCGGGGCAAGACGCGGACTGCACTCGGGCGAATGACAGCAGAAGGCGGAGCGGCCGCGGAGGGAGGACGAGGAGAGAGAGAGGTCTGCCCAGACGAGAGTGAACTTCCCAGGCGCCCGCTCCAGAATCAGGCAGGCGAGCATCCCATCGTTTGCGCCCGCCCTCTCCGCCCGCCCCTGCCCGCTCGCCGCGGCAGGTAGGAAAGACGGCACCATAGTCGACGGGGGCGGCACGGACCAAGGCCGCCCCACGACCCCCCGGTGAGGGAACGGGCGGTGTGATCTGGCGTCGGGACCGCTTGCTTAGCGTTTCGCGCCGCAGGCTTTGGTCCACCACGCTTTTGCGCGACACGTCAGCTGCGCCCCAGCCCCCAAGCGTCATCGTCCCGAGCTTTTCCCGGCCTCCCGCACCGCGGAGCGGAGCGACACGCCATCTGCGTGTCGCTGGGGCCGCCGCAGCGACACGCCGAGCAAAAGTTCGGACCGTACAGCACGTCAGATCCTCTCCCTCCCTCTCCCCTCTCCCTCTTCCTCTCTTTTCATGTTTGGGGACGCCTGGCCTCCCAGCAAGCAGCAGACCTGGGCGAAGTCGTCAGGAGCTTCCTGGCGGCACCCCACCGCCCCTTCGACTTGCCGCGGCTTTTCCACGGCTTGGCCCCTGGAGATCTCGGCCTCAGTCCCTCGGGGGCAACGTCAGGGGGGGATCGGCTCCAGGGGGAACGCATGGCATCCCCACCCTGGTAGATCTCTGTTCTTGGGACCCCCCACACGACAATTTCTCACCCGAAACCCACCCATACCCTCCTCCTGGCCCCGGCATCCCCATTCCGAGAGAGCTCTGTTCTTGGGACCCCTGGGACCTGGGGTTACCTCTCCAGGGCCCCCGTCGGGAGCTTCCTCTGAGGCCGAGGCTCGGGGGGCCCCACGCGGTGCGGGGGCCACACCGTGTGCTCCGTCGGGGGGGATTATTTGGGGTGGCCGCACGGCTTTGGGCCCCGGACCCCCTCGCGTGGTGAACAAGAACGCACGACGGAAGTTTCGGTTGTCGTTGCTGCCGTTGCTGTTGGTGCTGTTGCTGCTGCTGCTGTTGTTGTGGTGGTTGTTGTCGTTGTTGTTGTGGTTGTTGTTTTTGTTTCTGTCGTTGTGGTTGTTGTTGTGGTTGTTGTTCTTGTTGTTGTGGTGGTTGTTGTGGTTGTTGTTGTTGTTGTTGTTGCTGCTGTTGCTGTTGCTGTTGCTGTTGCTGTTGCTGTTGTTGTTGTTGTTGTTGTTGTTGTTGTTGTTGTTGTTGTTGAACATTATTACTTCTAAAGAATAATTATTGTTGGGACCCCTGGTGCGCGGCCCCCTCGCCGCGCCTAGGCCGCAGCCATGTTTTCATCATTTTCGTGAGGAAGTCTCCGGCAAAACGGGTTGGTCCGGATCCGGTTGTTTTGTTACGGGCGGTTTTCCCTTGCAAAAAATAAGGCAAAGTGGACATTTCTTGTTCTAACATAACCAAACTTCAAGAATCCCTTGCAAAAAATAAGGTAAAGTGGACATTCGCGCGCGCAAGACGAAATCCTTCCAAAACCTTAGTGTTCGTAGCGATTTTAACATAAAAACATCAAAAAACCAATGGTTTTTCAAAAACAAAAGTGTCAAAATTTCATCCCGCGCGCTCTTGCGGATTTGTAGGAAACCCAACACTTTTTAAACATTTCTGTCAAACGGGCTTTTGCGAGCAACTTTTTCACGTGCTTCGAACTTCTCCAACAACGGTTGCGCACCTGCCAGGGCCATCATCCCTGTCAAATAATACCATGCGGGACACATTCGTTTTTTCTTCGCGCGCGCACGCCGAAATCTTCAAAAACCATTGGGTTTCTTAGGAATTTTAGCACCGCGCAACATAAAATCATACGAATCGCACCGTAGGTCCTCGAAAAACATCTGTACGAATTTTCAAAATTTCTACCCGCGCGCGCTGTCCGAATCCTAAAAAACCAATGGTTTTTCAACATTTATGTTACATGAGCTCGCGCGAGCTACTTTCGCAAGCTCTTTCAACGGCGTTCGCGCGCCTGCCAGGGGCCACAATCCCTTGCAAAACATACCATGCGGGACACATGCGCGCGTGTCGCGTCGTCGTCGTCGTCGTCGTCGTCGTCGGCATGTTACCGTGGTTTCCTATTCTAGCGTCAGGAACACGTTACCACCAAAAACCAGTACAGGTGTCCAGTGTTGGAACAGGGGGAAAAGTTGTATACTAAGCTAGCGTCCAGAAAATGTTACCACAACAAGTCACTGTACCCATGCGCCAGTGTAGTAGCCACGGTCGTCCGCAGGCCACGAAGTGAAGTGTCCGAACGTCATAGGGCGGGAAGCTGGGTGTGGGTGGTGGCGAAGAGTCGTTTGGAAATGTGGTAGAGCTTGAACCGGCCCCCCCACAAAGTGGGGGTATTGGCGGCGTCGTATGAAAACCCTGGCACTGGTGAGAACGGAGTGTCCCCACGTGCTAGTAATTGTTGTTGTTGTTGTTGTTGTTGTTGTTGTTGTTGAACATTATTCCTTCTAAAGAATTATTATTGTTGGGACCCCTGGTGCGCGACCTCTGCGCCGCGCCTAGGCCGCAGCTACATTTTCATCATTTTTTCGCGAAAGCTTCAGAAAAGTGGATGAGCTCCGGATCCGGTTTTTTGTTGACGCTCGTTTTCCCTTGCAAAAAACAATAGAAAATGAAAATTCTTGTTTTTACTTGATCAAATTGCAAGAATCCCTTGCAAAAAATAAGGTAAAGTGGACATTCGTGCGCGCAAGACGAAATCCTTCCAAAACCTTAGGTTTCGTAGCGATTTTAACATAAAAACATTAAAAACCCAATGGTTTTCTCAGAAAAAATTGTCAAAATGTCCTTCCGCGCGCTCTTGCGGATTCCTTGGGACTGTATAACAGCAGAAACAGACAACATTGCATCGCAGCGGGACAGCCATCGGGACAACCATCGGGACAACCATCGGGACAACCATTTGGACAAGCATCGGGATAACGATCGGGACAACCATAACCATCAGGACAACCATCGGGGCAACCATCGAGACAACCATCGGGACAACGATACCTTCTCTCTTGTGTCCTCCCACATCCCTCAGGAAGTTGCCCTAAAGATGTGACCGACTCCTCTCTCTCCTTCTCTCTGTCTCTCGCTCTTTCTCTGCTTCATATCTATCATACGTAACACATCTACTTGTGTAATCGCCTTCCCAGGAATTTGCCTCAAAAATGTGACCAACTATCTTGGCACTGCGTACCATCTCACGTGTACCGTGTACCACATCTTCTCAGGTTGCCTCACACATGTGACGAATCTCTTTCTATCTCTCTCTCCACTGGCTCTCTGTCTTGCGCTCTCTCTCTCTCTCTCTCTCTGTCTCTCTGTACTATGTATGTCATACGCAACAAATGCACCATGCGGGGCACATGCGGGGCCCAAACAAGTGATCAACCTCTGCGGGTGTGTACTCCACGCCAGTGTAGTATCCACGATCGTCCGCGCGCCACGAAGTGAAGTGTCCTGACGTCATAGGGCGGGAAGCTGGGTGTGGGTGGTTCCCGAGAGTCGTGTGGATGTTTGGTAGAGCTTGCATTGCCCCCCCACGAAGTGGGGGTATTGGCTGGCGTCGCATGAAAACCCTGGCACTGGGGAGAACACTGAGCGTTCGGGTAAAATGATTGTTGTTGTTGTTGTTGTTGTTGTTGTTGTTGTTGTTGGTTGTTGTTGTTGTTGTTGTTGAACAAGGCGGTCATGAAGGTCGCCCCCCCCCCAGCAACCCAGCAACCCAGGACCCCCCCCCCTCCCGAACGGCCTTCGGCACCCCCCCTCCCGAACGGCCTTCGGCATTTCGGCACACCCCTGTCGAGGATCGTGGCCCTGGCCCCACAGGGACCTCCACCGAAGTGTTATTTCTGCACACCCCTCTCGAGGATCGTGGCCCTGGCCCCATAAGGAGTTCCACCGAAGCCTCATTTCGGCACACCCCTCTCGAGGATCGTGGCCCTGGCCCCACAGGGAGCTCCACCGAAGCTTCATTTCGGCACACCCCTCTCGAGGATCGTGGCCCTGGCCCCACAGGGAGCTCCACCGAAGCTTCATTTCGGCACACCCCTCTCGAGGATCGTGGCCCTGGCCCCACAGGGAGCTCCACCGAAGCTTCATTTCGGCACACCCCTCTCGAGGATCGTGGCCCTGGCCCCACAGGGAGCTCCACCGAAGCTTCATTTCGGCACACCCCTCTCGAGGATCGTGGCCCTGGCCCCACAGGGAGCTCCACCGCCCGGCACACGGAACAGCTTCATTTCGGCACACCCCTCTCGAGGATCGTGGCCCTGGCCCCACAGGGAGCTCCACCGAAGCTTCATTTCGGCACACCCCTCTCGAGGATCGTGGCCCTGGCCCACAGGGAGCTCCACCGAAGCTTCATTTCGGCACACCCCTCTCGAGGATCGTGGCCCTGGCCCCACAGGGAGCTCCACCGAAGTGTCATTTCGGCACACCCCTCTCGAGGATCGTGGCCCTGGCCCCACAGGGAGCTCCACCGAAGTGTCATTTCGGCACACCCCTCTCGAGGATCGTGGCCCTGGCCCCACAGGGAGCTCCACCGAAGCTTCATTTCGGCACACCCCTCTCGAGGATCGTGGCCCTGGCCCCACAGGGAGCTCCACCGAAGCTTCATTTCGGCACACCCCTCTCTAGGATCGCGGCCCTGGCCCCACAGGGAGCTCCACCGAAGCTTCATTTCGGCACACCCCTCTCGAGGATCGTGGCCCTGGCCCCACAGGGAGCTCCACCGAAGCTCAATTTCGGCACACCGCTCTCGAGGATCTTGACCCTGGCCCCACAGGGAACCCAACCGAAGCTTCATTTCGGCACATCCCTCTCGAGGATCGTGGCCCTGGCCCCACAGGGAGCTCCACCGAAGCTTCATTTCGGCACACCCCTCTCGAGGATCGTGGCTCTGGCCCGACAGGGAGCTCCCTCAATAGGAATCATATAGGAAACCTATAGAAAACATATAGGAAACATATAGAACACCTATAGAACATATATAAGAAACGTTGGAACACTTATAGAAAACAGATAGGAATCATATAGGACACCAATAGAAAACATATAGGAAACATCTAGAACACCGATCGAAAACATATAGGGATCCTATAGGGACCCTAAAGGGATCCCATAGGGATCCTATAGGGATCCTATAGGACCCTATAGGGATCCTATAGGGACCCTATAGGGATCCTATAGGGATCCTATAGGGACCCTATAGGGATCCTATAGGATCCCATAGGGATCCTATAGGGATCCTATAGGGATCCGATAGGGATCCTATAGGGACCCTATAGGGAACCTATAGGGATCCTATCGGATCCTATAGGATCCTGTAGGAATCTTATAGGATCCTATGAGATCCAATTGGAATCATATAGGATCCTATAGTATCGTGTAGGGCCTCCGTTCCGGAGCCTCGCCGGAGCAAACGTCGGAACCTGCTTGGGGTTTCGTTGGGCGGACATAAGGAAAGATGTTTTTTTTGTCGGGTTGCTGGGTTGCTGGGTTGCTGGGGGGGGGGGCTAGCAACGGCGACCTTGTCGTCCGCCTTGAGTACTAGTAGTCGAGGCGGTCAGAGCGAGCGCGTCGGGACGCGTCTCTCATGACGGCCTTGACCTTGTTGTTGTTGTTGTTGTTGCTGCTGCTGCTGTTGTTGTTTTTATCAGCGCTTATGTGTGCCCCGTCCTCTGAGGGGGGAGGGGGGGCAGCAGGCCAGCAGGCCAGCACCCACATCCTCACCGACGCCGACGCCCACGCTCACGCCCGGGGGGAGGCGGGCAGCAGACCAGCACCCACAACCCTCACCGACGCCCACGCCCACGCCCACGCCCACGCCCACACCCACATCCACGCCCACGCCCACGCGCAAGCCCACGCCACGCCCACGCCAACGGGCCAATTTCGGAGCACTCCTCACACGTTTCGTGTCTCCACGAGGGGTCTCCAAGGGATGCCTCGGGCCAATTTCGGGGTACCCCTCACACGTTTCGTGGTCCCACGAGGGGTCTCCACGGGATGCCTCGGGCCAATTTCGGGGTACCCCTCACACGTTTCGTGGCCCCACGAGGGGTCTTCACGGGACGCCCCTGGCCCATTTCGGAGCATCCTTCACACGTTTCATGACCCCACGAGGGGTCTCCACGGAACGCCTCGGGCTCATCGCGGTGCACCTTTCACGCGTTTCGTGGCCTCACGAGGTGTCCCCACCAAAGGCAACGCGAGTCATTTCGGATGCCTCGGGGCCATTTTGGAGCACCCCTCAAACGTTTCGCTGCCGTTCGAGGGTCTCCACGGGACGCCTCGCGCTCATGTCGGAGCACCCCTCGCACGTTCCGTGGCCCCTCGCACAGTCCACTGCGCTTGTGGAGTCTCCGCGGGGCGTCTCGGGCCCACTTTGGATCACCCTCACACGCTTCGTGGTTCCACGAGGGGTCTCCACGGGACGCTCCGGGCTCATTTCAGGGCACCTCTCACACGTTTCTTGGCCCCATGAGGGGTCTCCACCGGAGGCATCGGTTGATTCTCATGATTCTAATTGATTCCTATTGGTTCTGATTGATTCTCAGTAATTCCTACTGATTCTAATTGTTTCCTATTGACTCTACTTGAATCTAAGTGGGTCCTATTGATTCCTATTGATTCTCAGTGATTCCCATTGATTCTAATTGATTACGATTGCTTATAGTTGATTATAGTTGCTTCTAGTTGCTCCCTATTGTTTCCAATTGATTCCAACTGATTCCTATTGCTGCCAATGGATTCCTATTGATTCCTATTGATTTCTATTGATTCCTATTGACTCCTATGGATTCCAATGTATTCCTATCGATTCCACTTGATTATGATTGATTCCTGTTGATTCCTATTGACTTAGAACAATTCCTATTGATTATCATTGATTCCTATTGATTCTAATTCATTCCTGTTGATTCCAACTGATCCCTATTGATTTCTATTGATTCCTAGTGGTTCTAATTGATTCCCATTGGCTCTAATTGATTATCATTGATTCTAATTGGTTCGCATTGATTCGAAATGATTCCTATTGGTTTGGATTGCGTCTCATTGTTTCTAACAGTTTCCTATTGATTCTCGTTGATTCCCATTGATTTTAAGCGAGTCCTCATGTCTCTAAATGATTCCGATTGATTCTTGCTGATTCCAACTTATTTGATTTGATTATTGTTGATCCCCATTGGTTTTACTAGATTCTTATAGATCCCCATTTTAATATATATATATATATATATATATTATAGATATAATATATGATATATATATCAAAGAGCGTGTTCTTACCGCTGCTGGGCGAAAATCAGGGCGGGGTCCACTACGGGTTGAACCCCTCCCCCCCCCACTCCCGAAAAACCAGGGGGGTCACTACCGGTCGAACCTCTCCCCCCCCCCCCCTAGTTCATCATCGAAAAGGGGGGGGGTGTCACTAACGGGGTCCGAACACCTCCCCCCCCCCCCCTCTCGAAAAACCGGGAGGGGGGGTCACACCGGTTCGAACCCCCCCCACCCCCCCTCGAAAACCGAGTGGGGGTGCGGACAGTGGTGGGGACGGCGGTGATGGTGGGGACAGTGGTGAGGGGACAGCGGGACAGTGGTGGGGACAGTGGGACAGTGGTGGGGACGGTGGGACAGTGGTGGGGACAGTGGTGGGGACACAGGCGAGGACAATGGTGGGAACAGTGGGGACAGTGGACAGTGGTGGGGACGGTGGTGGTGGGGACAGTGGTGTGGGGACAGTGGGAATGAGGTGGAAACAGTGGGACAGTGGAGGGTACAGTGGTGGTGGGGACAGTGGTGAAGGCGGTTGCGAGGACGGCGGTGGGACAATGGGACAGAGGTACAGTGGGGGCAGTGGCGGGGACAGACAGTGGGGACAGTGGTGGGAACAGTGGGACAGCTCAGTGGGACAGCGGAGGAGCCAGTGGGACAGTGGGGATAGTCGGGCAGTGGTTGGGGCCGTGGAGAAAGTGGGGAGAGTGGAACCGTGGTGGGAACAGTGGTGGGGACAGTGGGGACAGTGCGACAGTGGTGGGGGCACTGGTGGGGACAGTATGGGCGGTGGTGGGACCAGTGGGGACAGTGGTGGTGAGGACAGTGGTGCTGGGAACAGCAGTGGGGGATATGGTGCGGACGGTGGTAGGGACCGGGAGTCGTTTGCTGGCGGTCGGTGAGGGGTGGGGGGTGGGGAAGGGTTCGAACCGGTAGCGACCCCCCCTCCGGTTTTCGAGGGTGGGGTTCGAACCGGTAGTGACCCCCCCCCGGTTTTCGAGGGGGAGGGGGGGGGGGAGGGGTTAGGGGAGGGGGAGGGTTTTGCCGGGGGAGGGGAGGCGGGGGGGGGGATTCCAACAGGGGGGGATTTTCGGAGGGGGGGGGAACCCCGGGCTCTGGAGGAAAAGGGCGGCAATTTTCCACAGTAAAGCGGCGGTGGATCACGCTCTCTCTCTTATATATGATTCTTACTGATTGCCATTGGTTTTAATATTTCCCCATTGATTCTAATTCATATTTATTGATTCGACTTGACTCATTGATTCTCATTCATTTTCTGAATCCAATGCATCCCTTTTGATTCCTACTGGTTTTTATTGGTTCTCATGGACTCTGTTCGATTTTAATTGATCTCTACTGATCCCCATTGATTCCTATTGATCTCTACTGATTATAATTGATTCCAATTGGTTACTCTTCTCTTTAATTGTATTTGATTCCTATTGATTCGGCTTGATTCTGTTGGTTTTATTGATTCCCGTTGGGTCTCATTGATTATTGTTGGTTCTGATTGATTCCGATTGATTAAAGTTGATTCCGATTGATTCTTGTGGGTTCTCATTGAGCCTAAGTGATTCCTCATTGATTATTATTGATTCCTATTAACTCTGATCGATTATTCCCCACATCCTGAGTGGGGTTCTTGTTTTCCCAGAACATCCTCTCCTTCTCCCTCCCGGCTCCCATATCAATACCATTTCCACCCCTCCAGGGAGGCCCCGCCTGAGCGAGGAGGGTATCGGAAAGCCATACTATTTACATGGTTTCGTGTCCTTCCCACCTCTCCAGGGAGGCCCCGCCTGAATGAGGAGGGTATCGGAAACCCATACTATTTACATGGTTTCGTGCTCTTCCCACCTCTCCAGGGAGCAGTCAACGAGTCTGGTGAAGCCAGCGCGTCTAAAACCATACAATTTACATGGTTTCGTGCTCTTCCCACCTCTCCAGGGAGACCCCGCCTCAGCGAGGAGGGTATCGGAAACCCATACTATTTACATGGTTTCGTGCCCCTCCCACTCCTCCAGGGAGGCCCCGCCTGAGCGAGGAGGGTATCGGAAACCCATACTATTTATATGGGGCCGTGCCCCTCCCACCCCTCCAGGGAGGCCCCGTCTGAGCGAGGAGGGCATCGGAAACCCATACTATTTACATGGTTTCGTGCTCTTTCCCACCTCTCCAGGGAGGCCCCGCCTCAGCGAGGAGGGTATCCGAAACCCATACTATTTACATGGTTTCGTGCTCTTTCCCACCTCTCCAGGGAGGCCCCGCCTGAGCGAGGAGGGTATCGGAAACCCATACTATTTACATGGTTTCGTGCTCTTCCCACCTTCAGGGAGGCCCCGCCCGAGCGAGGAGGGCATCGGAAACCTATAGTATTTACATGGTTTCGTGCCCCTCCCACCCCTCCAGGGAGGCCCCGCCTGAGCGAGGAGGGTATCGGAAACCAATACTATTTACATGGTTTCGTGCCCCTCCCTCCCCTCCCGGGAGACCCCGCCTGAGCGAGGAGGAAATCGGACACCCATACTATTTACATGGTTTCGTGCCCGTTTTCCACCCCTCCAGGAAGGCACCGCCTGAGCGAGGACGGTATCGGAAAATCATACTATTTACATGGTTTCGTGCTCCTCCCACCCCTCCAGGGAGGCCCCGCCTGAGCGAGGAGGGTATCGGAAACCCCTATTATTTACATGGTTTCGTGCCCTTCCCATCCCTCCAGGGAGGCCCCGCCTGAGCGAGGAGGGTATCGGAAACCCATACTATTCACATGGTTTCGTGCCCTTCCCACCTCCCCAGGGAGGCCCCACCTCTCCACCTTCTCCTTCGTGTTGATGTTGTCGTACCCCATGGGTCCCACGAGACCGTTAATATATTTTATGTGGGGAACTCCGTTAGCATAATTTTTGTTTCTAATGGATTATTACTGATTCTATTTGATTCCTATTGATTATGAGTGATTCTCATTGGTTCTAATTGATTCCTAGTGATTCCACCTGATTCCAAGCAGTTCTGTTCGATTCCGATATGATTCCTATTGATCTCTATTGATCCCTATTGATTCCGATTGGTTCTCCCATCGTCTTGAAGCGTATTGTTTCGTATTGGTTCCATGAATTTGAATTGGCTCGTACTGATTCCATAAAAGCTCCATGTATCCACAACAGGATCCTATTTAAGCTCCATCCATCCCTAGCAGGATCCCGGTAGAGCTCCATCCATCCCCAACGGGACCTTACTAGAGTTCCATACATCCGTTACAGGATCCTATTAGAGCTCCATCCATCTCTTACAGGGTCCAAGTAGAGCTCCATCAACCTTGACAGGATCTTATTAGAGCTCCATCCATCCCTAACAGGATCTTATTCGAGCTATTAGAGCTCCATCCATCCCTAACAGGATCCTGCTAACGCTCCATCCACTCCTAACAGGATCTTATTAGAGCTATTAGAGCTCCATCCACTCCTAACAGGATCCTGTTAAAGCTCCATCCACTCCTAACAGGATCTTATTAGAGCTCCATCAACCCTTAACAATATCCTATTCGATCTCCATCCATCCCCAACCGGATCTTACTAGAGCTCCATCCATTCTTAACATGGTCCTGTTAGAGCTCCATCCATCCCTATCACGATCCTGTTAGAGCTCCATCCACTCCTAACAGGATGCTATTAGAGCTCCATCCATCCTCAACAGGACCCTATAAGATTTCCATCCGCTCCTAACAGGATCCCCATAGAGTTCCATCCATCCCTAACAGGATCTTGTAAGAGCTCCATCCACTCCTAACAGGATCTTGTTAGAGTTCCATCCTTCCCTGGTACGATGCTAATAGAGCTCTATCCATCCCTTACAGGTTTCCACTAGACGAGGCAACCAGAGGCGTTGCTTCTCCAGCGCGCGATCGTTTGGCGAAGGCAGGGCCGAGTTCATCCCTATATGGATCCCAATGGATTTGTGGCTGGTTGTTTGTATGAGTGTTGGTTGCTGGCTGCTGGCTGCTGCCCCCCTCGTGGGTGGGGAAGAATGCACACAGGCGTTAATGCCTTGTTGTTGTTGATGTTGTTGTTGCTGTTGTTGCTGTTGTTGCTGTTGCTGTTGCTGTTGCTGTTGTTGTTGTTGTTGTTGTTGTTGTTGTTGTTGAACATTATTAATTCTAAAGAATAATTATTGTTGGGCCCCCTGGTGCGCGCCCCCCCCGCCGCGCCTAGGCCGCAGCCACGTTTTCATCATTTTCGTGAGGAAGCCTCAGGTAATTCGAGGTGATCAAGATCCGGTTGTTTTGTTGTAGTCCGTTTTCCCTTGCAAAAAACACTATAAAATGACATTTCTTGTTCTAATATAATCAAATTTCAAGAATCCCTTGCAAAAAATAAGGTAAAGTGGACATTCGCGCGCGCAAGACGAAATCCTTCCAAAAGCTTAGTGTTCGGAGCGATTTTAACATAAAAACATCAAAAAACCAATGGTTTTTCAACAAAAAAATGTCAAAATCTCATCCCGCGCGCTCTTGCGGATTCGTAGGAAACCCAACACTTTTTAAACATTTCTGTCAAACGGGCTTTTGCGAGCAACTTTTTAGAACTTCTGCGACAACGGTTGCGCACCTGCCAGGGCCATCATCCCTGTCAAATAATACCATGCGGGACACATTCGTTTTTTCTTCGCGCGCGCACGCCGTCGTCGTCGGCCGCGGGGCCCTGAATAGTAGCCACGGTCGTCGCATGCCACGAAGTGAAGTGTCCGAACGTCATAGGGCGGGAAGCTGGGTGTGGGTGGTGGCGAAGAGTCGTTTGGAAATTTGGTAGAGCTTGAACCGGCCCCCCCACAAAGTGGGGGTATTGCCCGCCTCCTATGAAAACCCTGGCATTGGTGAGAACGGAGTGTCCCCACGTGCTAGTAATTGTTGTTGTTGTTGTTGTTGTTGTTGTTGTTGTTGTTGTTGTTGTTGAACATTATTATTTCTAAAGAATAATTATTGTTGGGACCCCTGGTGCACGACCCCCCCGCCGCGCCTAGGCCGCAGCCTCATTTTCATCATTTTCGTGAGGAAGTCTCAGGCAAAACGGGTTGGTCAGGATCCGGTTGTGTTGTTACGATCGGTTTTCCCTTGCAAAAAATAAGCTAAAGTGGACATTTCTTGTTCTAACATATCCAAACTTCAAGAATCCCTTGCAAAAAAAAAGGTAAAGTGGACATTCGCGCGCGCAAGACGAAATCCTTCCAAAACCTTAGTTGTCGTAGCGATTTTAACATAACAACATTAAAAAAAAACAATGGCTTAAAAAAAATGTCAAAATTTCATCCCGCGCGCTCTTGCGGATGCGTAGGAAACCCAACACTTTTTAAACATTTCTGTCAAACG
>CAUYUJ010017549.1:361144-366144 GCA_963575745.1 Prorocentrum cordatum | reverse complement strand
CCAGAACCACGACGACGACGAATGAACCACGACGACGACGACGACGACGACGACGGCGACGGCGGCGACGGCGACGACGACGACGACGGCGAAGCAGACGACGACGACGACTAGAACCACGACGACGACGACCAGAGCCACGACGACGACGACAACGACGGCGACGACGACAACGACGACAACGACGACGACGACGACGGCGACGACGACGACGACGACCAGATCCACGACGACGACGACGAGGACCGCCATGACCACGACGAAGACGACGACGACGACGTCGGCGACGGCGACGACGACGACGACGACCAGAACCACGACGACGACAACGACGACGGCCACGACGACGACGACGACGAGAGCGACCTCCGCTGCCATCGCCACTGCTCGCCCTCTTGGGGCCAGCTTGTCCTGTACCTCGTCTCCCGGTCTCTCTCGATGTGCATATGAATATTGTGGAGGCCTTGCGGCCAGCTCCGCCGACCCAGAAGGCCGACGACGACGACGACGAACACGATGACGGCGACGACGACGACGACGGCGACGACGACGACGACGGCGACGACGGCGACGACGACGACGACCAGAACCACGACGACGACGACCAGAACCACGACGACGACGACGACGGCCACGACCACGACGAAGATGACGACGACGACGACGGTGACGACGGCGACGATGAACACGACGGCGACGACGACGACGACGACGACCAGAACCACGACGACGACGACGGCGACGACAACGACGAGGACGACGACGACGACGGCGACGACGACGACCACGACAACCAGAACCACGACGACGACGACGACGACGACGACGGGGACGACGGCGACGACGACGACGGTGACGACGACGACGACGACCAGAACCACGACGACGGCGACGACGCCGACGGCCACGACAATGACGAAGACGACGACGACGACGGCGACGGCAACGACGACGACGACGACCAGAACCACCTCGATGGCGACGACCAGAACCACGACGACGACGACGATGGCGACGGCGACGACGACGACGACGACGTCGACGACTTTGATGACGACGACGACGGCCAGAACCACGACGACGACGACGACAACGACGACGGCCACGACCACGTCGGACGACGACGACGACGACGGAAGACGACGACGACGACGGCGACGGCGACGACGACGACGACGACCATAACCACGACGACGACGACGACGACGACGACGGCGGCGACGGCGACGACGACGACGGCGACGACGGGGAACGACGACGACTGACGACGCAGGAGCCACGACGACGACACGACGACGATAAAGCCACGACCACGCGAAGACGACGACGGCGACGGCGACGACGACGACGGCGACGACCAAACCACGACCACGACGACGACCAGAAGCACGACGACGACGACGACGACGACGACGACGGCGACGACGGCGACGACGACGACGGCGATGACGACGACGACGACGACGACTACGGCGACGGCGATGGCGACGACGACGACGACCAGAACCACGACGACGACGATGACAGCCAGAAGCACGACGACGACGACGACGGCGACGGCGACGGCGACGACGACGACGACCAGAGCCACGACGACGACAACGACGACGATCACAGCCACGACCACGTCGAAGACGACGACGGCGACGGCGACGACGACGACGGCGACGACCAGAACCACGACCACGACTGTTCTTTTTTTTTTTCGACGACCAGGAAGCACGGACCACGTCGAAGACGACGACGGCGACGGCGACGACGACGACGGCGACGACCAGAACCACGACCACGACGACGACCAGAAGCACGACGACGACGACGACGACGACGACGACGACGACGACGACGACTACGGCGACGGCGATGGCGACGACGACGACGACCAGAACCACGACGACGACGATGACAGCCAGAAGCACGACGACGACGACGACGGCGACGGCGACGGCGACGACGACGACGACGAGAACCACGGCGACGACGACGATGACGGCCAGAACCACGACGACGACGACGACGACGGCGACGGCGGCGACGGCGACGGCGACGGCGGCGGTGGCGACGACGACGAAGACGGCGACGACGACGACGACGACGACGACGACGACGGCGGCGTCGGTGGCGACGATGACGACGACGACGACGGCGACCACCCGAACCACGACGACGACGACGACGACGACGACGACGACGACGACGGCGGCGACGACGACGACGACCAGAACTACGACGACGACGACGACGATGGCGACGACGACGGCGGCGACGGCGAGGACGACCACGACCACGACGAAGACGACGACGACGACGGCGACGGCGAGGACGACGAGGACGACGACCAGAACCACGACGACGACGACGACCAGAAACCACGACGACGACGACGACGACGACGACGAAGGCAGGCGACGACGACGGCGACGACGAGAACCACGACGACGACGATGACGACCACGACGACGACGACGACGACGACGACGGCGGCGGTGGCGACGACGACGACGACGACCAGAACCGCGACGACGGCGACGACGACGACGACGGCGACGACGACGACGACGGCAAAGGCGACGACGGCGACGACGACGACGACGGCGACGACGACGACTAGAACCACGACGACGACGGCGACGACGACGACGACGACCAGAAGCACGACGACGACGACCAGAACCACGACGGCGACAACGACGACGACGAGAACCCCGACGACGAAGACGGCGGCGACGACGACCAGAACCACGACGACGACCAGAACCACGACGACGACGACGATGACGACCACGATCACTACGAAGACGACGAGCTGACGACCTTGTCGCAGGCTCGGGACATGGTGCGGGGTGTGAAGGGAGGAGGAGGAGCAGGAGGAGGAGCAGGAGGAGGAGGAAGAGGAGGAGGAGGAGGAGGAGGAGGAGAGGAGCAGGAGGAGGAGGAGGAGGAGGAGGAGGAGGAGGTAGTAGGGGGAGGAGAAGGAATGAGGAGTGCGGAGCAGGAGAAGTGAGGAAAGAGGGGAGGAGGAGGATGAGGAGGAGGAGGAGGAGGAGGAGGAGGAGGGAGAGTAGGAGGAGGAGGCGGAGGAGAGGAAGGAGAGAGGAAGGAGGAAGGGGGAGGCGGAGGAGGAGGAGGAGAGGAGTGAGGAGAGGAGGAGGAGGAGAGGAGGAGGAGGAGGAGGAGGAGGAGAAGGAGGAGGAGGAGGAGGAGGAGGAGAGAAGAAGGGGAAGAGGGAGGAGGGAGGAGGGAGGAGGGAGAAGGGAGGAGGGGAGGGAGGGAGGGGGTGAGGGGGAGGAGGGAAGAAAGAGGGAGGAGGGAGGAGGGAGGAGGGAGATTTTTTTTTTTTTTGGGAGGAGGAGGCGGGAGGGGAGAGGGAGGAGGGAGGGGGAGGAGGAGGAGGAGGAGGAGGAGGAGGAGGAGGAGGAGGAGGAGGAGGAAGGAGGAGAAGTGAGAAGAGAGGGAGGAGGAGGAGGAGGAGGAGGAGGAGGAGGAGGAGGAAGGAGAGGGAGAGCGAAGGAGAGAGGAAGGAGGAGGGGAGGCGGAGAGGAGGAGGAGGAGGAGAGGAGGAGGGAGGAGGAGAGGAGAGGAGGAGGAGGAGGATGGAGGAGAGGAGGAGGTAGGGGGGGGAGGGGGGACGAGGAGGAGGAGGGGAGGAGGAGTAGGAGGAGGAGGAGGAGGAGGAGGGAGGGAGGGGAGGAGGAATGAGGAGCGAGTGAGGAGGAGGAGGGGCAAGGAGAAGGAGGAGGAGGGGGAGGAGGAGGAGGAGGAGGAGGAGGAGGAGGAGGAGGAGGAGGAGGAGGACCAGGCCAGTGGAAACCCAGGAGCCATCAACGATGTTGTAATGAACCTTCCCTCCAAGGTCCCTCTTCATGTGCCCCGCAAGGGTTAATTTTTATTCAGGCAACTTCCTCGCTGGAAGACAACAGTTTGAAGATCCTGAAGCGTACCATAACATTGTTCTCGGGAGGTCAACACCACGTATCAGCCTGACTGCTGCGTCTTGACGATCCAGAATTGAACCAGAACGCCATTGAATCAACATAACTGTTGCGCCCGCAAAATCCCGAATCCTTCCAAAACACCATTTCTGGTACGCTGATCATGGGATTCCGTGAAACTCTTGCGATTTGTTTAAATGAGTGTGCGCGGCGCTGACGGTGAGAGCCAAAATTTGAAATCGGAGCCGCCCTCAATCCGTGAAACTCCTGCAAATGTTTAAAACAAACGTGCGCGGCGCAAAGCGAGAGCCACATGATGCAAACGACCCGCCCTCAATCCGTGAAGCTCTTGCAAATGTTAAAAAACGAACGTGCGCGGCGCTAAGGCGAGACACACATTTTGGAAACCACCCGCCCTCAATAACCCGCGAAGCTCTTGCAAATGTTAAAACGAACATGTGCGGCGCTAAGGCGAGAGCCACATGTTGAAAACGACCCGCCCTCAATCCGTGAAGCTCTTGCAAATGTTTAAACCGAACGTGCGCGGCGCTAAGGCGAGAAGCACATGCTGAAAACCATCCGTCCTCAATCCGTGAAACTGTTATCACTTATTAAGCTTCAGAGTCATAAATGATGGGGAGGTCTCAGGCGAAACGCCCGGCCCGCCCTAAAAACTGGCCTCGGGGTGCGACAGGGAGGAATTACTATAGGGAGAAGGAATGGAGGAGGAGGAGGAGGAGGAGGAGGAGGAGGAGGAGGAGGAGGAGGAGGAGGAGGAGGAGGAGGAGGAGGAAGAGAAGAATGAGGCGGAGGAGGAGGACGAGGAGGAGGAGGAGGAAGGAGGAGGGGGACGGAGGAGGACGGAGGAGGAGGAGGAGGACGGAGGAGGACGGAGGAGGAGGAGGAGGAGAGAGGAGGAGGAGGAGTTGGTGGAGGAGGAGGAGGAGGAGGAGGACGAGGAGGAGGAGGAGGAAGAGGACGAGGCGCAGGAGGAGGAGAACGAGGAGGAGGAGGACGACGAGGAGGAGAAGGAGGACGAGGAGGACGAGGAGGACGAGGAGGAGGAGG
>CAUYUJ010017549.1:346803-358544 GCA_963575745.1 Prorocentrum cordatum | reverse complement strand
TCGGCTTGGCTGGAGCCCAGGGGAAGAGGAGTCCCAAGGGGGGGCGTCGTATCTGACCCGGGGGGGGGGTCGACACCCCCCCCCCCCCTCCCGGCGGGGGAGGGATCAAAGGGAAGGGGCTTCCCTTCGACTCAATTACGAGGTTGCTCAAGGTCGGCTTGGCTGGAGCCCAGGGGAAGAGGAGTCCCAGGGGGGGGCGTCGTATCTGACCCGGGGGGGGGGTCGCTACCCCCCCCCCCTCCCGGCGGGGGAGGGATCAAAGGGAAGGGGCTTCCCTTCGACTCAATTACGAGGTTGCTCAAGGTCGGCTTGGCTGGAGCCCAGGGGAAGAGGTCTCCCAGGGAAAGGGAAGGACAGAGACGACGAGTACAAAGAATGACGGAGATGACGGCTCGAACGGAAAAGCCCCTCACACACGCCGACAGGGTCGGCGGATTTATTCCGATGCCCGGGTGACCACACCGTCGGGTGAGCCAGTGGGGATTTGGGGCGACCGCACGGTTTGCTGGACTTGGGATCGTGCTCCGGTGACGCCTCGGGCGACTGTTACAGCCAAGGCCCGCAAACCATGCGGTGAGGTTTTTTGGGGGGGAGTCTGGGCGTCACCGCGCGGTACGTTACCGAACCGTTTTGGGACCCCCCAGGGGAGGCCGACGGCCGCCCCTGGAGGCCCAACTAAAAAAAAAAAAACACGTCGCAATCGTTGAGTATGCCTCCGGACGCTTTCCCGCCCAGGCTTGCTCAATTGGAAGGTTCTTGCCATGGCCTGGTCTGTACAAGCTCCCTGACCACACGTGCCCCGGTGTGGTGTCCTTCCCTCTGTCCCTCCCGGGAGCCCTGCGAGCGTGTCGGCTCGCTTCTGGTGCACTTCGAGCTGAAGCTCACTCCTGGCGTGCTCGCTCCCAGCGCACATCGCGCTGCCAGCACTGTTGGCAAGAGGCTCACTCCGGGCGTGCCCGCTCGTGGCTGGTGACCTTGCGGTGTTGAAAACCAGCTGCAAGGAAGTTCCTTCCGAGCGTGCTGGCTGGCGTTCAGCAGTACTTACGTGGGGTTGAAAGCGAAGTTGGCGAGAAGTTCATTTGGAGCGTGCCAGCTCGTTCCTGGTGACCGTCGCGTTGCCAGAGTGCTTGCCATGGAAGTTACTGCAAGCGCGTCACTTCGAGAGTGCTGGCTCGCTTCTGGTTGACGTCGCGTTGCCAGCTTTGTTGAAAATTATCGACGCTCCGTGTGTCCCCAGGTGTTCTGGACCTCTCAGTTCGGCGACTGCGAATCCGCGTCCGCCCGCGACCAAAAAAACAGTGTCCCCATGTGTTCCCACCAGCCCATCCAGAAACGATGCCTAGGCGAGCTGCCTTGGTCAGGTAGCTGTAAGAGCATGCAATGGAACAAAGAGGGGGGCAGCCGTCAAACAACAATTCAGCAGAACACGTTCTCACTCAACTTCTGGTGAACCTGGATGGAAGGAGCAGAGGAGGGGGAGGAGGAGGAGGAGGAGGAGGAGGAGGAGGAGGGGGATGATGATGATGATGATGATGATGATGATGATGATGATGATGATGATGATGATGATGATGAGGATGAGGATGAGGATGAGGATGAGGATGAGGATGAGGATGAGGATGAGGATGAGGATGAGGATGAGGATGAGGATGAGGATGAGGATGAGGATGATGATGATGATGATGCTGATGCTGCTGCTGCTGATGATGATGATGATGATGATGATGATGATGATGTTGATCATGCTGATGATGCTTATGCTGATGCTGTCGATGATAATGCTGATGATGATGTTGATGATGATGATGGTGCTGGTGCTGGTGATGGAAGATGAGGATGAGGATGAGGATGAGGATGGTGAGAATGAGGATGAGGGTGATTGTAATGGAAATGGTGATGATGCTGATGATGATGATGATGATGATGATGGCGATGCTGATAACCATGATGATGATGATGATGATGATGATGATGATGATGATGATGGTGATGGTGATGGTGATGGTGATGGTGATGGTGATGGTGGTCGTGGTGGTGATGACGACGAAGATGATGATGATGATGTCCACGGGGATGGTTGTGGTGATGGGGATGGTGGTGATTCAGATGAAGATGAAGATGAAGTTGAAGATGAATATGATGATGATGATGATGATGATGACGCTGATGACGATGATGATGATGCTGCTGATGATGATGATGATGGTGGTGATGGTGATGATGATGATGATGGTGATGGTGATAGTGATGGTGATGGTGAGGGTGATGGTGAGGGTGATGGGATGATGATGATGGTGGTGGCGCCGATGATGATGCTGCTGATGATGATGATGATGATAATGGATGCTGCTGATGATGGTGATGATGTTAATGATGGTCGTGATGCTGATGATGATGGTGCTGATGATGATGCTGATGATGCTGATGATGGTGATGATGAGGATGATGATTATAATGCTGATGATGCTGATGATGTTGATGCTGATGTTGTTGATGATGATGATTATGATGATGGTGCTGCTGATGTTGATGCTGCTGCTGATGATGATGATGAGGATGATGATGATGATGATGATGAGGAGGAGGAGGAGGAGGATGATGTTCTGCTGGAAGAGGAGGAGGAGAAGGAGGAGGAACAGGAGGATGGGGAGGAGGAGAAACGATGAGCGTGAGAAGGAGGAGGACCTGGAATGTCTTCTCTTCTCTTCTTCTGCTTCTTCTTCTTCCTCCTCTTCCTCCTCTTCCTCCTCCTCCTCGCCCTTAGCGGCCGCCCGCTCCTGTCCCGGCATCCTCTCCCGATCCGCCAGCGCCGAGGGTGCGGGCGCGCGGCCAGCGCAGCAGCGGCAGCGGCTCGTGCGACGAGAAGAACCAGAGGAGCCCCCGGAGGACGAGGAGGCCCAGCCCCGCCGCGGGGGGCCGTTTTTGTGCGCAGCCTCAGGAGGAGGAGGAGGAGGAGGAGGAGCCCCTGTCCCGCCCCCCCCTGCTTTTGCTCTGCTGTTGCTGTTGCAGCCCTATTCGCTCGTCTTCACTCTCTGCCTGTCTCTCTTTCTCTTGTGTCTCTTCTTTTTCTCAGAGCGTTCAGGGACTCACGAGTGCCTGTTCGCCTGGGGGAGGAGGAGGAGGAGGAGGAGGAGGAGGAGGAGGGGGAGGAGAAGGAGGGGAATGGGGGAGGGGGAGGGGGAGGAGGAGGAGGAAGAGGAGGAGGAGGAGGAGGAGGACTAGGACGAGGACGAAGAGGAGGAGGAGGACGAGGAGGAGGAGGAAGAAGAAGAGGAGGAGGAGGAGGAGGATGAGGGAAGGGGGAGGAGGAGGAGGAGGAGGAGGAGGAGGAGAGGAGGAATAGGAGCAGGAGGAGGCGGAGGAGGAGGAGGAGTAGGAGGAGGGGGAGGAGAAGGGGAGGAGGAGGAGGAGGGGAAGGGGGAGGGGGAGGGGGACAAGCTAGGTGCGCTCGCGTCATATCTGACATCCTACCCCTCCCTCCCATCCCTTACCCTGGCGTAGATCCCCTCTCCACTCGCACAGTCGGATGTCGAGCAGGGCAATGATCCCGAAAGGGTACGCGATGCATTGTAGAGCACGGCATGGCATGGCGTAGAAGAGCACCGCAAAGCGTAGTATCCACCTAGCATTGCATTGCATGCCGTGGCATGGCACGGGAAATCAGGAGGAGGAGGAGGAGGAGGAAGAGGAGGATGAGGAGGAGGAACAAGACGATGAAGAAGAAGAAGAGGAGGAGGAGGAGGAGGAGGAGCAGGAGACGGATGAGCAGGAGGAGGACGAATAATAGTTATAAGAGTAAGAAGTAGACTAAGAAGAGTACGGATGAGAGTTGCAACAATAGTGGGAGAAACGAGACTCATAATAATAAGAATATGAAAGAGAAGAATCATGATAAGACGAACAAACATATTACGATCACTAATAACAATAATCATACTAATAAGACGAATAAGAATAATAAACATAATAATCACAATAAGTCTAATACTAATAGTAAGAAGACCGGAGGAGGAAGAGGTCCCGTGTAAACCCAAGAGCCATCAACGACCTTGGAATAAAGCCTCCCTCCAAGCTCTCTCTCCCTAGGACCTCCAAGTGCATCGGTGGTCGGTCGGACCCTGGTGCTGCCCGCACCTCGCATCGTGGAGTGGTGCGTCGTCGCCGCCTGGCAGGGCACGATTCTAGATGATACGTTGCCGGGCGCTTTCGTATGAGTATTCTCCCCCTCCGCCTGTTCCCCCTGCTTCCTCCTCCAACCGAGTCCGGGGCCAGTGCAGAGAGAGCGGCCATTTGTATGGTTCATCTCTCGCAGGACAGCTTGTCTACGCGGCCAGACGCTCCAGTTCATTTCATGCGCACGGCACTTGTAGCTCAGTGGCCTCACCATTGCGTCGCCGAGTCGTCTGTCATCGTGCTGCTGTGTCCGCTCCCCCCTCCCCTCCAAAATTGCGCTGGCCAAAAAAAGCCCCCACAACGGTTCATTTTCACTGAGGGAATTGCCTCGTCGGAAGACATCCGTTCGAAGACCCTGAAGCATGCCAAAACATTGTTCTCAGGATTCCAACGCCACGGGTCAACCTGACTGTTGCGCTTTGACGATCCTGAGTCGTGCCAGAACGCCATTCCTGGGATTTCCATACCACGAATCAACGTAACTGTTGCACCCTCGTAATCCTCAATCGTTCCAGAACACCGACGGTATTGTCACCACCCTCCTGCACATCGTGCTCGGGACCGTCGGGTCGGACCCCTTGTCCGAGGCGAAGACTGCACCCCGCAGTCACGGTGACGAACATCAGATTTCTTGGGAAGAAGTAACACTACTCGACCCTTGTGGCAGGGTAGTGGGTACCGCTGAACCAGATGTTCAGCAAGACGGATCAGTTGAAGATGGGGACCCCTCCTACGACCCACTATTCGGAGGAGGTGTCAACAGACGTGGAGGGAAGAGTGCTGCCAAAGCGACGAAGGGGCGTCGTGAAGTAGCGGACCTTGCCAACCAGGTGACCCAGATCACCACAGTTTTGAACAAGTTGACTGAGAAGATGGGAGTGGAGTCTCAGGTGGCTGTGGGGAAGCCGCCAAAGAAACGCACGCCCAAGAATACCCAAGTACCGCCAACACTTCAGAAGATACGGGAGTACCTGAAGTACGTGCGGGTCAACCACATCAAGGTCACGGAGGAGCAGGTGCAGGACAAGCTGCGCGGCCTCCTCACGAGAACCACGGCGGCATCGACGTGGCTCAATGGGGGACCTGCTGCTGAGAAGCCGCAGGATACATAGTTGGTCGTACATTCTCAGCCGTGGGGGACGGCTAAGATCATCAAGGCCGCGAACATCAGGACGACGACACTAGACGGCCCCGCCGTCATCACGTGCCAGTCGGCTACAGAGTATGAACAGGCCACACAGTGGCTTGGCTCCATCAAAGAACAACCCAGTGGGATGACGTTCATTGTCTTCAATGCACCGTCGATTTTGGCTGGGGCTACTACTACGGAGGTCATGTGCGAGACATCTGTCGGGGTCAGACCGCACACGGCTCAAATCATCACAACAGGGACCTTGCCACCGACTCGCCAGGGGTTACCAACTGGCTTGAAGGATGATGAGGTATCAACAGCACCACCCTTGGCCACGGCGGCACTACGACTCACGATTGCGGAGGCGTTCGCCGACGACGCTACGTATGCAATGGTCAAGGAGAAACCAGTGGCGATGGCGACGATACTATTTCCTCAAGTGCTGGCAGCCAAGATTTTGAAGGTCAAGGGAGCAGTCAACTACCAGACGGAGTCGACGGCGATTATCCTAGTGAGAGAGAACGACACAGAGGCGTTCTTGAAGTGGACCGCCCCGCCAGGGGTATTTTTGAATAGACAATCCAGTAAGCTAGTGCCAGTGTGGCACAAACTACGAGAGGGCGAGAACATGATGACATACTTCACCAGGGTGACGGCTGCAGCCACCCAGGTCGAGGGACGCTTGGTGTACCGCCCATCGGACAATGCATCCTTAGGAATCTTATCCCAGAAGCCCATGGCAGCAGATATCCAACCTCGATGGTACTTGCAGAAGCGCCCTGAGCACTGGTCATCATCCCAGGAGGTCGAGGAGTGGGCCAAAGCCAGAGGGTTCCAGAATATTGATGGTATCACACGTTCGAGCAAGAGAGCCTGGTTTCTACGAGCTGATCTGGACGGATTGGTCAAAGATCAGGTATGCACTTTCAAGTCGGGGATCATAGCCAGCCTGGCGGTGCCTCGCAGGACATCCTCACGACCGCCTCCACAGGCAAAAGGGGCATCGGCATGGGGGGCTCCAGCGCCGGCCAGGGCTCCAATGCAGGAGACGACAGCTGAAGTGAAAGCAGAAATACGTGACAAGGATGGCGACGTGGGCATGGCGAATGCCGAGGAGGGTGGACCACAGCGGCCGCCGCAGCCAGGCTCAGCAGCAGCAGCCTCAGCAGCAGCAGCAGCCCCACCCCAAGCTCCACAGGCGCCTACGAGGCCTCCATGGGAGGCATATTTCAGTGAGAAGTGCTGCGGGGGAGACGGAGATTGCTTCTTCTTGACAGCCTCCCACGGCATACGAGCGAACCAATCCAAGCCAAAGCAGATGGCGGAGAAGGAGATGGGCCCTGGCGGTGCACTCCAGGCCAACCTGCGCATGATCGTGTCCGCCACCATGACGGACAACAAACGCTACCCCCAGGATGAGGCCCGCAAGGCAGCCAAGACTGGGGAATGGGCCACGTCGGCCATGGTGAGAGCAGCAGCGGTCACCACGAAGACGAACTTCTCTATCTGGAAAAAGTCCCGCACTGGAACATGGACCTTGTATACCGCCCCAGCGGACATCAAGACCAAGCAGACGGTGTGGGCGACGTTGGTAGACAAGCACTACAAACTTCTTCTTCCAAAGGCGGGTGTTGAGCTACCCCAGGAAATTTTGACACGATGGACGACTGCGGCATTCCCTTACCCAGCACGGTTTACAAGGGGGAGGAACGGGCAGCGAACCACACACACCGTCAGCGCGAGCTCAGTCGACCAGAGGAGCACGCAGCATGCTGGGCCTCAGCCCAGCTTCGACCAGGAAGACCACGAGAGCCTTGAACGCAGCCAGGAGTATGCTGGGCCTCAGTCAGTCGGGGCGTTCTAAGACCTCGAAAGTGACGGCCAAGGCATCCTCGAAGCCAACGGCTAAACGACTGGCACGCGCTAGGAGTATTCTGGGACTATCAGTCGGCGAGGAGGCTGGCGTTGACCCTCTCCCTGATCATGATCTACCAGCATGCCGTCCTGAGCGCTACAACTATTATTTTTGTGACTGCGGGTGGAAGCCCGATGGAGCGCATGCGCCCTGTCACGTTCTACAACAAGCACGAGTACACTGGCGTGCCTGCAAGGGCACACCACCGCCCAAGGAACCACCTGAGAATAGGGCAGCACGGTTGAGGGCGGTGACCAGCTTATCATACATGGATAAAGGAAAGCGAGACAAAGCTTGGAAGAGGTACACTACATGGTACCAGTCTCTACCTGAAGATGTGAAGCCCAGCGTCTGCCAGATCACGGAGGACAACGTTGAAACGGTCAAGGACGGCAAGCAGGGCAACACAGTATATGCTTGTACGAGATGCGGCAGACGCAAGACATTGGCCAAGCATATCCTGAAGAAAGGTAACACCGCGTGGGCAGTCTGTGCCAGGCGGCCAGGAGATCCACGCAAAGTCAAGGAGGCTACGCACGACATCTGGGCCAGGATGGTCAACAGGGACTATGCGGACCAGATCGAGGCGGCACATAAGAAGACGCAGGAAAAGCGGAGACGCAGACAACATACGCCAGAGATGAAGGCCAAGCGCCAAGAGTATTACAAGAGGCAGAAGCTGAGGCGGATGCTACGCAGACCTGCAGCAGTGGCTCCCAGCGAGGCGCCCGAGCAGGAGGAGGCAGCCGCGGCCTCAGCATCGTCGTGACGGGACCCGCTCCTGGGAGGAGGAGGCCACCGTGCAGAAGGCCACGATGACTCCCAGGGGCAACCACCACCCAAGCGGCAGAAGAAAGCTTCGACAAATGTGAAAGCATCGAGGGCCTCATCTTCGGGGGCTACTACGGCTTCAAAGAAAGCAAGGGTCATGGACATAAGTGCCGAGGACCCGTCCCAGAATTCAAAGGCTGTATTTGCAGACCAAGCAGTTTCTGAACTTGCTCCAAAGACTGATTTTTCTAGTTCTTCGAATTCAAAGACTGTATTTGCAGATCAATGCCTCGACGTGCACAGGGAGGCCAAAAGGCAGCGGTGTGGATCGGCTCAGCGGCGTCAGGACGCAAGTCCTGGGGAAGCCCCGAATGCGAGGGAACACCCCAGGCAGCGTCGCCACGTTTTGCAAGCCCGGGGAAGCCCCGAATGCGAGGGAACACCCCAGGCTAGGGACGCCATGGCAACACCTTCGAGGACCGCGACGAGACCGATGACGACACCAACACCATTGAGGAGATCATCGACGCGGAGTCCGAGATCCTCCAAACGCTTGAAGACAGGTATAGAAGATGAAGTGGAATACCCTGACCACGGGGTAGACCAGGCCGAAGATCACGTCAACGAGACGGAGCCCCAGTGCTCAGAGAACGACCAGGGCGAGAGCATCGATCGCCTGCAGGTAGCCACGATAAACGTCACCAGCATCTCGAAGGCCAGATTGTCGGAGATCCTGGACAATGTTGCAGACGACGTCGGCGTATTATGTCTCCAGGAGATACGACTCCCTGACATGAGGCCGAGGTGGCTGATCAACTTCTGTGCTCGACGAGGGTGGGGTGCAGCATGCTCGAAGCCCCCTCCTCCTGGGGCGAGAGTAGCAACGACACAGGGTGGCTGCGCGATCTTGTGGCGACGGGCCATGGGAAAGATCAGCGTCATCAGGGACGACAAGCTCGACCATCGGATGGTTGGGATCAGAACTACCAAAGCGACAATCTTGAGCATGTATGGACCACAGTGGTACGATCGATCATGGTTTTTGTCAGCTCTGGATTATGCCAAATCACTGGGCCATCTGGGCCACCCCCTCTACATCATAGGGGACCTCAATTGGAAAGCTTCATATAATACTTTATTAGACATTGGATGGCAGCTGGACGTATCGCATGACCAATCTACTCAGGTGACCACAGCGATCGGTACAGCTCCGACAAGGGCGTTATCCTGGGGAAACCCACAGGATGCCCCACCCAAGTACCTGGGCGCCAAGCTCTTGCCAGGGATCCCCCACCACGCAATGGTCAAGTACCAGTTGGAGATACCATACGTTACTATCCCACGGTACCGACTACACCACACGGCTTCCTTTCTACCGGTGGTCAACACCAGGACGGTTACGGCCGAGTACAAGAGCCTCTTGAAGGAATCGCTAGATGCAGTGTGCGCGGCTCCCCATATTAGTGGGGCCATCGACCTGGATCTCAACGACGACACGGATGTCCCGCTGGTCACGAGGTGGCGCTACTGGCACGAGCGAGCGGAGGCAGCACTCAACATCGCAGTGGACAAAAAGCTGGTGGAGATTGACCGCCTACCTGAGAGGAGCAAGGGCTCCCAACCCACGCAGAGGCCAGCAGCACATGGACCTCGGTTTCGACCAGAACAAAGTATTGCACACAGGCGTCTTCTCCGCCTCCATCGTCGCTTCTCGGAGGCGCTCAGGCAGGGAACGCCAGCGATGGCTGAGGTCTCTCCACGGCACTTCATGGATATTGCCAGAGCGGCCTTCGAGGGTATTGTCAACATGAAAGCAGAAGGTTTTCCTTGTTATGCGGATTGTCTCCAGTGGCTGACGGCAGCCATATCAGCGGAGAATATTAAATTGCAACGCGAAGCCCAGAGATCTTGGAAAGAAAAGTTTGCAGCGTGGTCCACAGAGGTGTATAAGGTGGCCACGCCTATGTTCAAGCAAGCACCCCCAGCATCATCTTGCCATGTCTCGCAGTTCGCCGAGGAGTGGGAAGCACAGTGGAAGCCTGGGAATGTTGACAAACAAGCACACCTTCGAGCCTGGCAACATCGCGCTGATCAAGTTGAGTTTCCGAAGTCGACTTTACATGAGATGTGGCTGCCAACGAAGGAACAGTTTGATGAAGCGCTGAGAAGTTCCAAGGGTTGTGCTGGATTGGATGGGTGGTCCTTTAGAGAGATTCGTATCCTGGCGGACTTGTACCCAGAGATCATCGCAGAACTCTACACGCTGTGGTGTGATACTTCCAGGTATTGCATTGAACATGAAGGCTGTCCACCAGGAGAACTCCATGATCTGGTATTCGCCTGGAGAGTGGCAGGTATGCCCAAGGGAGAGGATGACACGAGGCCTATCAGCGTGGGCAGCGTGTTGCTACGTATTTGGCTCAGAGCATTGGCATTTGCAGCTCCTGAGCCGCCAGAAGGCCAATGGGCTAATCGAAAGCATATATCAGTCACCCACGCGATCAGCCAGTGGTTGCGACATTGCGAATTGAGCTCGGATGGATGTGAATTGGATCTCAGCCGCGCTTATGATAATATCCTTCATGAAATTGCGAGTGCTGCAATGGAGCGTTCACGTTACCCTCTGGCAGTACGGTATGTATGCAAATCGGCATGGAAAGGCCCTCGTTGGTGCAGCCTCAACGGAGAACTCGCAGAGAGGGCAATATACGCAGACCGAGGTTTGCCACAAGGAGACAGCACAGCACCTGGGACCATGATCAGTACCCTTGTTCCTTGGATCACGTCTGGCCCCTCGGGATGCTTTATGGATGACCGCTACATTGTTGGGGATAGCCCGCAGGGGCTGCTGGACGACATGGCTGAAACATCTACCTTCGACAGTGACGTGGGTTTCAAAGCGAACAACAAGAAAACGCAGATATGGTCCACCACGGACGCGGAGCCGCAGCAGATCGAACATCTCGGTCTCCTTGCTTGTCCTACCGACGCGACATGGGCCATCATACCAAAAGACAAATGGGCTAAACTTCACACTGGGATTTCTATTCTTCAGTCAGTTCCTGGATCTTGCATGGTGAGATTGCGGCTGGCCTATACATACCTAAGACCTCTATGGACGTGGGGAGCCCCTATTGTGACACCCCCACCGACAGCGACGGCAAAGCTTTTGGCGAGAGCAGTGTGGCGCACCCAGAATACATGGTGGTGCCTGGGCAGATGGTGGTGCCAGAACATCATGCTCCACCCCGTATACTCTTGCAGCCTCTTCGCCTTCAGACGTCTACATGACGAAAAGCTGATTTGGTCATCTTTCCTGGAGAACTCGATCCAAGTACACGCTCGAACGTTGGGATTGGAGTATATACGATTTTCAGAAGAACGTGGAGTTTTACTGGAAGTCTCGCATATGGACGACTTCAGAGTATTGCAGATTGTGGAAGGTTTGGCGGACGCTCAGCACAGATTTTGGACGCACTCAAAGAGAGCACAACATGTCCTTCGGGTCATAGCCAGGATCAGGTGCCTTCAAATTGTGGAGCCCCGCAGGAAGGATTCGGAGGAGGTCGAGTCAGTGGACGTCGACGCCTGCAGCAACAAAGTTTTCACAAAGTGGTTTCATTCATTGAGTATTGCCGAGAAGTTCAGCCTCTCAGTGTATCGCTCAGGGGCGGCTTCATCGGAGACGCGTCGACAGACAGGGCTACCTTGCCCACATTGCGGCCATTTGTGGCCATCTATCCGACATCA
>CAUYUJ010017549.1:326803-341803 GCA_963575745.1 Prorocentrum cordatum | reverse complement strand
CCCAGGGACAGTGAATGACCGTTCGGTTCAGCCCCCTCACTCTGATATGGATGGATGGATGGATGGACGGACGGATGTGTGTCTGCACGTATGCATACGTGTGTATGTATGCATGCATGCATGCATGTATGCATGCATGCATGTATGTATGTATGTCTGTATGTTTGCATGCACGCATGTATGTTTGTATGTATGTATTTATCTATGTATGCATGCATGCATGTAATGTATGTAAGTATGTATGCATGCATGCATGCATGCATGCATACATGTACGAATGCATACATGCATGCATGCGTGCATGTATATATGGATGGATGGATGGATGGATGGATGGATGGATGGATGGATGGATGGATGGATGGATGGATGTGTGTCTGTATGTATGCATACGTGTGTATGTATGCCTGTACGCACGCACGCATGTGTATATGTATGCATGTACGTATGCATTCATGCATGCGTTCATGTATGTATGTATGCATGCATGTATGCATGCATGTACGTATGGATGTACGTACGTATGCATGTATATATGGATGGATGGATGGATGGATGGAGAGATGGATGGATGGATGGATGGATGGATGGATGGATGGAATGGATGGATGGATGTGTGTCTGTATGTTTGCATACGTGTGTGTATGCATGCATGCATGTATGTATGCATGTATGCATGCATGCATGCATGTATACATGTATGTGTGTATGTATGTATGTATGCATGTATGTATGTATTTATGTATGTGTGTGTATGTATGTGTGTATGTATGTATGTATGTATGTATGCATGTGTGTGTATGTATGTATGTATGTATGCATGCATGCATGTATGTATGTATGTATGTATGTATGTGGATATATATATATGTGTGTATGTATGTATGTATGTATGTATGTATGTATGTATGTATTTATGTATGTATGCGTTTACGAATGTATGTATGTACGTATGCATGCATGCATGCGTGCATGGAAGGATGGGTGTGTGTCTGTATGCATGCATACGTGTGTATGTATGCATGCATGCATGTATGTATGTATTCATGCATGCATGCATGCATGTATGTATGTATGTATGTACATGTGCATGCATGCATGCGTGCATGTATATATGGATGGATGGACGGATGGATGGATGGATGGATGTGTGTCTGTATCTAGGCATATGTGTGTATGTATTTATGTATATATGTATCATGCATGTAGTTCTGTCTGTCTGTCTGTCTGCCTGTCTGTGTGTATGTATGTATGTATGTATGTATGTATGTATGTATGTATGTATGTATGTATGTATGTCTGCATGTATGTATGTACGTATGTTTCTGTGGTCGGTTGGACGGGGGGGGGTGGAATCGGACCCCTCCCCCCCCCCCTCCCCTACTTTTCCTCTCCCTTTCCTCGGGCCGGCGCCTGCGTCGGCGGCGGCTGGCGGCGGCGGCGGGGGCGACGACTTCCTTTTCTGGGCCGGCGCTGGCGACTGCGGCGGCGGGCGGCGGCGGCGGAGAGCGTCGACGAGGACGACGGCGACGACGATGACGACGACGACGCTCCGCCACCGTGCCTTGGTTTTGGGTCAGAGTCCTACTGGATGCCTCTTGGGGTCTTGTCGGAGGGCTCTCGGGCCGGGGGCCTCTGAAGAGCATTTATGAAGCCTCCTGGGCACCTCTTGGGCGTCTCTTGGGGCCTCTCTGAGGTGGTGGTGGTGGTGGTGGTGGTGGTGGGCTGTGGTGGTGGTGGTGGTGGTGGTTGTAGCGGTGGTGGTGGTAGTGGCGGTGGGTGGTGGTGGTGGTGATGTTGTGGTGGTTGGTGGTGGTGGCGGTGGTGGTTGTTGTGGTGGTTTTGGTGGCAGGTTTTGATGGTGGCGGTGGCGGTGGTGGTGGTGGCGCGGTGGTTTCTGGTGGTAGCGGTGATGGTAGTTGTGGTGGTGGGTAAAGGTGGTGGTGGCGGTGATGGTGTGGTGGTTTGTCGTGTTGGTTGTGGTGGTGGTGGTTGTGGAGGTGGCGGTGGGTTGTGGTGGTGGTGGTGGTGGTGGTGGTGGCGGTGGTGGTGGCTGTGGTGGTTGTGGTGGTGGTTTGTGGTGGTGGTGGTGGTGGTTGTGGTGGTGGATGGTGATGGTGGTGGTCTCGGTGGTGGTGGTGGTGTGGTGGTTTGTGGTGGTGGTGGTGGTGGGTTGTGGTTTGGTGGTGGTGGCGGTGGTTGTGGTTGTGGTGGCGTTGGTGTGGTGTTTTGTTGTGGTGGTATTGTTTGTGGTGGTTGTTTGCGGTGGTGGTGGTGGGTTGTTGTGGTGGTGGTGGTTTGTGGTGGTGGTGGTGGTGGTTGTGGTTTGGTGGTTTGTGGTGGTGTTGGTGGCGGTGGTGGTGGTGGCGGTGGTTTGTGGAGGTGGTGCTGGTGGTGGCGGTGGTGGTGGTGGTGGTGTGGTGATGTGTGGTGGTTGTGGAGGTGGTTGTTTGTGGTGGTGGTGGTGGTGGTGGATGTGGCGGTGGTGGCGTGGTGGTGCGGTAGATTGTGGTGGTGGGTTGTGGTTTGGTGGTGGTGGCGGTGGTTGTGGTTGTGGTGGCGTTGGTGTGGTGTTTTGTTGTGGTGGTATTGTTTGTGGTGGTTGTTTGTGGTGGTGGTGGTGGGTTGTTGTGGTGGTGGTGGTTTGTGGTGGTGGTGGTGGTGGTTGTGGTTTGGTGGTTTGTGGTGGTGTTGGTGGCGGTGGTGGTGGTGGCGGTGGTTTGTGGAGGTGGTGCTGGTGGTGGCGGTGGTGGTGGTGGTGGTGTGGTGATGTGTGGTGGTTGTGGAGGTGGTTGTTTGTGGTGGTGGTGGTGGATGTGGCGGTGGTGGCGTGGTGGTGCGGTAGATTGTGGTGGTGGTGGTGGGCTGTTGTGGTGGTGGTGTTGGTGGTGAGTTGTGGTGGTGGTGGCTGAGGTGGTGGTGGTGGTGGTTGTGTGGTGGTTTGGTGGTGGTGGTGGTGGTGGTTTGAGGTGGTGGTTTGAGGTGGTGGTTTGAGGTGGTGGTGGTAATGGTATTCTTGGTGGCGGTGGCTGTGGTGGTGGAGTGGTGGTTTGTGGTGGTGGTGGTGCTAATGGTAGCGGTGCTGGTGGTGGTGGTGGTGGTGGGTGGTGGGTGGTGGTGGTGGTGGTAGTGGTGGTGGTTGTGGTGGTGGTGGTGTGGTGGTTTGTGGTGGTGGTGGGTCGTGGTGATGGTTGTGGTGGTGACGGTGGTGGTGATGGTGCTGGTAATGGTGTGGTGGTTTTTGGTGGTGGTGGTGGTTGTGGTGGGTTGTGGTGGGTTGTGGTGGTCCTGGTGGTGGTGGCGTTTTTGGTGGTGGTTGTGTAGTGGTTTGTGGTGATGGTGGTGGTTGTGGTGGTGGTGGGTTGTGATGGTTGTGGTGGTGGTGCTGGTGATTGTGGTGGTGGTGGTGTTGTGGTTTGTGGTGGTGGTGGTGGTGGTGGGGGTGTGGCCTTCGGCTTTTCCCGCCACTGTGTTTTGGCGTTGGGTCAGAGTTCTAATGGATGCCTCTTGAGGTCTCGTCAGAAGGACCTCGGGGGCGTCTGAGGGGCATGTGTGAAACCTCGTGGACCTTCCTAAGGGCCTCTCGGTGGCTTCTGGGGGGCGAGGCTCGATATGGCGATTTGTGTGTTCCCTCTGCGGCCTCTGGGCCCTCTCTGGTAATCGTCGCTGCGTCCCCGCCGTCCGCGCTGCTGGCCGCCGCCAGCGCTGGCGCCAGCGCCGGCGGGGGGGGGGAGGGTTGGACCCACCCCCCCTGGGCTGCCTCTGGTCATCGTCGCTGCGTCCCCGCCGTCGGCGCTGTTTGCGGCCGCCGGGGTGGAAGTTTAGATCCCCCCCTCTTTTGGGAGGTGGGGAGGGGTCGGGAGGGGGGGGGTTAGGGGGGAGGGGAGTCCCCTTGGTTCTGATCGACGGCGCCGAGTGTTGGAGGGGCCCCACCCCCGGTTCGAAACGCGCCGCCGAATGTTCCCAAGGCAGCGCCCGTGAAACGCGCTCTCTCGTATGTATGCATGCATGTATGTATGCATGTATGCATGTATGCATGCATATGTGTATGCATGTACGTCTACATGTTTGCGTGCAAGTTGGTATGTATGCATACATGTATGCATGCATGTATGTATGTATGTATGTATATATGTATGTATGTATGTATGTATGTATGTATGTATGTATGTATGCATGTATGTATGTATTGACGTACGCATGCGTGTATGTAGGTAGGTATGTGGATGATCATGTATGTTTGTATGTGTAAATGAATGTATGTATATTTGTATGCATGTATGTATGCGTGTATTTATGTATGTGTGTATGTATGCAAGTGTGTATGTATGTCAGTGAATGTGCATGTATGAATGTATGTATGTATGTGTGCAAATATGCATGTATACATGCATGTATGTATGCATGCATGCATGTATGTGTGTTTGTATGTATGTGTGTATGTGTGTAAATATGTGTGTGCATGTATGTATGTTTATATGTGTATACGTATGTATGTATGCATGCATGCATGTATGCATGTGTGTTTGTGTGTATGTATGGATGGATGGATGTCTATATGTACGTTTTATATATATATATACACATGAGTGCATTGGCGCTTCACGCCATGCACCTTGGTCCGTGAAGTTTAGCATCCAGGCGGAACTGCAGGAAGGTCGGACAGACAATTTAGCGATAACCCTTTATTCCAGGCTCGCCCTACCCTTCGAATTCTCCCCTATCCTCCTCAGCTCTTTTTTTCGGAGGATTCTCCTTGGAGAGGCCTCATTACAGGATTGCAGAGGAGTTTCTCAGAATATGTCTTGAATAAGGAATTCCATAAACGCCTCCTGAACCATGTGCCGTCTCTGGGGGCATCCTGGGGGCCTCTTGGGCCGTCTTGGAGCGTCGGGAAGCCGAAAATGCGAGAAAGCCAGCAATTTTCAAAAACCTAGGAAATCAATCATTGGCTCCTACTGGGGCTCTTTTGGGAGGCCTCTTGGAGACCTCTTGGGGCGCCTGAGAGGCCTGTTGGGCCGTCTGGTGGCCATCTTGATCATTTTGGAGCGATCGTTCGGCGACTCGCGGCCCTCTTGGACCGTCTTCGGGGCCTCTTGGGGCCCTCTTGGCCCGTCTTGGCGCCCTCGTGGGCCCGAATAATTTATGTGACAAGATGCGCGGGAGCCCAGGGGGCACGCGGGAAGCTCCGCCAAAGTTCGAAATTTGGGCCCTGGGCCTCGCAAGGACTCCTCGGGGCTGAGGATTGAGGCTCCAGGGTTTAGGCAAAGAACCTGAGGACACGCCCACTCCGTGCCCAGAGGCACGGTGGCGGATTTTTCCAGCCGCTCGGTCATCGACCCCCCAGGCGCGTAGATTTCTGGAATGGCTTGTTAATAGCCTATAAATGAAGCGTCCTTCAATCGTTCCTGGGCAGGGATTCAACGAGCACGCCAGGGGCAGTAGTCCATACTTGTTCTGCACGGTCCATCCTCGATCTCAAATCGTATCATTCCAGTCGACCTGTTATCGACCCCCCTCTTCTCTGTCACATAGTACGGTGCGCGCACTTTACGTAGATGATCTCAAGGGATTGCTGATGTTGAAGACCCCTTTTGCAAGCATGGCGCAAAGCCCACGCGCGCGCACATGTCGAACTCATACAGAAATCAGAGGGTCTGCAACCATTCCAACACACACAGACATCATAGAACCATCGGGCTTTCATGACAAAGATGTAAGTTTTCCTTCCCGCGCTCATTTCAGACATCATTCGAAAACCGTACGATTGTAGCATTCTCGCACAGAACCTGCATTCTCACTTCACCATCGGCGCATCCACGTTGATCCAGCATGCGTCCAGTGCCCGAATCCGTACCAAATAACACCATGCGGGCCACATGCGCGTGCCGCCACGCGCGCTTGTCGATATCCTTCCAACACCCTTGGTTTTTGAAGCATGTCAAGATTGAGCCCCCCAAAAATATGCAAGCAATAACGTGTTTTTTCTTGAAGTTCTGCGCGCGCGCACTTCTTCACCATCGCCCTCATCAGTGCCATTGCATCATCGCCGTTGTCGTCATCGTGAACCGCCGCAATTGTCGCCATTGTCTGTCAAACGTCTTCGTCACTGACACGTGGACATCTTCATCCTCTTCGTCGTCACCAGCATCGGCGCCGTCATTGGCCTTGCCGACGTCGTCGTCTTGATGGCCACCACCATCATCTTTGCCGCCATGGCCGACGCCATCATGATACCGTGCCCGCTCGGGTCACCGACCCGCAGTGAAGTGCCTCCGCGCCAGCGCGGCCTCTAAGACCCGCTGGGAATTTCCCATCAGTAAGCGCCATCGAGGCCGCAGCCGCTGTGCCAAAATAGTTGGTCGGTGTGCGCGCGAGCGTGCGCGGGCCTGCACTTTCGTAGAGATTCGGTAGCAAATGCCAAGCAATAGCCGCAATCGTGGCCGCATGAGATTTGCCGAACAAGTTGCTTGTGGGAAGGTGGGATGTTTGCACGAGCAGTGGATTTGACGTTTTCAAGTTTTGCTAAGTGGGTTGCGCCACATTCGTCGCACCACATATACTGCATCGCACAGATCATACACGGATTGACTTACACATTCTGCACATAGAGAGTGCAACAACCCATTGTTTGATGTCAGCATTGGCAAACATGCTTCAAGAACAACTGACGCTGGTCACGATCTTGCCTTGATTTAGCACTTGAGTAGAATTGTCCATCTTGTTTGAACAGAAATGTGTATGTTTTCCTCTACATCCTCCCTATCTGGTTTTGCAAGCGACAAGCGTTGGGCGACATTCTCGAACCCATAACACCCCTCACTGCTATCCGCACCCGGGCGTTGGGCATGTGAGTTCAGGCTTGCATGAGTGATTTTGTGTTAGCGCCCCAAACCTGCGGTCATCATGGAGCCTCTTGGAGGCTTTTTGGGGCACTGCTCGAAACCAGCGACCATGAAACGAGAAGTGTTACATCAAGTTTGCGTTCAGGGTGAGCTGCATGTTACAGATACGCATCAGAAACAGCGAAGGTGAGACCACGAAAACTTCGAGGAACCCCTTCCCAAAGCCCACGTCGGGGCCCTCCCAGAGGCATCCAGAAACATGCGGGGGCCATCTAGGGCCAATTCAAGCTATCACGCGCCCTGCTGGAGGCCATCTTGGGTTATCTGAGACAAGCTTGGAGTCGTCTAGGGTCATCTTCTACGCTTTGACGACCCGCGACTCCCTGGGGAGGGCTAGACCAGGCCGCCAGACCACCCACGCCCATGGGACTGCATGGAACTGGTTGCCTCGCACGTCCTCTGACGCGGCCCGGCGAGCGACTCGGCAGCCGGCCCATTGGAGGGGCAGGCTCCACCTCACGCGGGGGAGCAGCTGCGGGAGGGGCCACGAGATGTCACGGGGCAGGGGTGCGGGCATCTGAAGCCCATGACAGAGGCAGCTGGCCCTTCGATTGCCGTCCAAGGGGCTGAGGGACAAGTACGCCACGGAAGCCGACCTGGAGGAGTACATATTGGGAGTGTACCAAAAGAAGTGGGATGCACTCTGTGGTAAGGCGGCAAAGTGTCCCAGAGTTTACTTTGACATCAAGATCGGCGACGAGAATGCTGGACGGATCGCAATGATGCTCCGGGGAGACGTCGTGCCTAAGACAGCCGAAAATTTCCGGCAGTTGTGCACTCATGAGAAGGAATTTGGTTTCAAGGGCTGTACGTTCCACCGCGTCATCCCAGGCTTCATGTGCCAGGGCGGAGATTTCACCAACCATGACGGCACTGGTGGCAAGTCCATTTACGGGGAAACTTTCGCCGATGAGAATTTCCAACTCGAGCACACTGGCGAAGGAGTCCTCTCTATGGCCAACGCTGGCCCTAACACTAATGGCTCGCAGTTCTTCTTGTGCACAGCTAAAACCTCTCACCTGGACGGCAAGCATGTCGTCTTCGGCAAGGTTGTCGGAGACGGCATGGCTGTGGTGAAGAAGATCGAGGCCGTCGGATCGGGCGGTGGCGAGACATCTAAGAAGGTCGTGATCGAAGATTGCGGTGAGCTCTCTTTGGGAGACTGGCCGTGACTTGTCCAAGGCCGCTGTGCAGCCTTGCTGCTCTGACGTTCCACGTACAGATCTGACGTCAGATCGAGACAGCATAGGCCGTAGACCAGCATAGACGCGCTCTGGCGCGCAGGCGTCGTGGCATGCGGCATGTTCAAACACCATCATCGTTATCATCATCTCTGCCCATGCGGCAGCCGGCAAGAACAGCAGGGCAGCAGCGAATTGTTGCAGTTGTGACCTGGATTATTGGCTCCGTAGTACACATTGCGACAAGACTCGCATGGTGCATCTTTTCTCGTCTCCCACAGATATCGAAAGGCCCTTCCTGTCTGACACTGCCGCGTTCCGTGCGAAGCGCCGTGCTAGTGATGAATGTTTTAGCGTTCAAACAGAGGCATGGTCGAAGTTTCTTGAGTTAATCCAGTGACGTATTCCCTGTCCACGGGTCACGCACGCAGTCCAAATACAGGCGTCTGATTGATTGCTCGATGATGAGTACAATTTGTCCGTGTTAACGAGGTGGAGCTAGGATCCCATTGAAAACCGCTATTACTGAGCAACTGAGATCCATGACATGCGCGACCGCGTTGGCAAGCGGGTGCATTCGGTAAGCGGGTGCAGCATGCTTTGGTATCAGGTCCAGTTGTCGCATGTAGCTGTAGGTTCCTCCATAGGTCGTGCGACTTTGGTGAGACATGGTACATCGGTTTCCGCCTTCCACATCGTCTGGCTTCTTTTGTTTGGCAAGGCAGTATTTCGTCGCGTAGCGTTGTGTTGGACGATGATGGTGTTGGTGCGTTCCTTGCGCTCGCCAATGGTATTACTTAACAGGTCAGATGCGACTCGTGCGCGCGCAGGGGTATATACTGCTAAACCTGTTGCGGCAGTTACAATTTCCCTTTTTTGTGACCCATGCATCAGTCTAGCAGATGCCTCTATACGCAAACGATAATTTGAGGGAGTTTCTGTGGAACTCACGTCATCCTCACCCCCGGCGCGAAGAGCACGAGTCCAGAGCGGCCTCCGGCACCGTTTCCGGACAGATCCGGTGGATCCGCTGGATCCGCTGGATCCGGTGACGAATCCCAAACCGGCGCCCTCGCTTGAGACATCCTCACAAAACCGGCCCCGGGGGAGGTGCCCAGAGGAGCCCAGAGCGGCCTCCGGCACCGTTTCCGGACAGATCCGGTGGATCCGCTGGATCCGCTGGACGAATCCCAAACCGGCGCCCTCGCTTGAGACATCCTCACAAAACCGGCCCCGGGGGAGGTGCCCAGAGGAGCCCAGAGCGGCCTCCGGCACCGTTTCCGGACAGATCCGGTGGATCCGCTGGATCCGCTGGATCCGGTGACGAATCCCAAACCGGCGCCCTCGCTTGAGACATCCTCACAAAACCGGCCCCGGGGGAGGTGCCCAGAGGAGCCCAGAGCGGCCTCCGGCACCGTTTCCGGACAGATCCGGTGGATCCGCTGGATCCGCTGGATCCGGTGACGAATCCCAAACCGGCGCCCTCGCTTGAGACATCCTCACAAAACCGGCCCCGGGGGAGGTGCCCAGAGGAGCCCAGAGCGGCCTCCGGCACCGTTTCCGGACAGATCCGGTGGATCCGCTGGATCGCTGGATCCGGTGACGAATCCCAAACCGGCGCCCTCGCTTGAGACATCCTCACAAAACCGGCCCCGGGGGAGGTGCCCAGAGGTGGATAGGGTCACGGGCATGTCGGGGATCAGATTAAGAATGATGAAAATGGTTTTCTCATGGTTCTAGGCCGCTTGCGGGCCGTGCGGTGCTGAAGTTGAAAATGGTTCATGGTGGTTTTGAAAATGGCCGCGCGCGGGTTTCAAATAGTTTCGGCGTCAAACTAGCAGCTTGGCGCGCCCGCCATTGGAAGGTATGATTACGCGCAACGCGGCCTTCGCTCAGGGGTGCCAGGGCAAATGGCGCTTGATCCTCCTTCCCACTCTGCCCTGCAGTAGGCGGTACGAGCCAAGGGCGTTTGAGCCTTCTCCGTGCCCCTTCACATGCAGCCCGAGCTCGGCCTTTAAGCGCGCGGGTGTCTTTTGTTGGGCTAGTTGGAACTAGAGGTTGCGTCTCGAACCGAAAGAGCCAACATGTTTTGCCCCACCAATCACCGTTGTTACTGCACGCTGCTGGGGCCGCCGCCTACGAAGGCATCCCCAGGTTCGCGCCGAGTCCGTCACATGTGAAACGTGCTGCGTTTGCAGGCTGGCCCGCGCCGAGTCCGCGGCATGTGAAGGGCTTGACAACTCGGCGCCGCGCCGAGCAAGCTATCGTGCCCCCCCTACCCTCCTTATCGGCAGAAGCACGGCCGCGTGCAAAAGGGCACTTGTTTAAGTTGTTGTAGTTTTTCAAGTTTGTGCCTGGCAGCTCCGCGAAAGTACTGCAGCACGCGCCTGTGCAGTCCATCGTTGTGTGTGTTGGGTAATTCGTTATTTCCCCTCCCCGCTCTGCGGTCGCCGCCCTGGGCGGCCGAATGACGAGAAACTTTGCTCAAACTTGCGCCGCAGGATGTGGAGTGAGAAGATATGGTACGATGCGGGATCGATTACACATGTCTGCGGTAACTGCATATGCAACAAGGGGACGATTTGGGGAGACTCGTGGCCCGTCAAAAGGGGAGGACCATGAGCAAGAGCAACTGCAACAGGCGTGCGTCTAGGCGCGCGTGGCCCTGGCACTGCGTCAAAGAAAAACCGTGGTGACTATAATGATTATGGACGACCGGGGGGGGCAGCTGCTTTGGCATTGGCGGTGCGCGCCGCAGGCATCTGGATATCTGGACAAACCGCGGTTGCAGCTGCAGGAAGTTCTTCCTGCCCTCGCACTTCCGCTCGTTCGCCAGCGAGACCTCCGTGCTTGTTTTGCGTGCTCGGTCGCGCCCGTGTTTCATGTTGCCCACAGCCACCTGGCACTCCATCTGAGAAATGGCCCCGGCCATGTGTCTCTGGAAAACTGTGCATGGGTCCTTGTTGGTGAACAGCCCTGGGATCGAGGCGTGCACCAACTCCAAACCTCGCTTTTCGCACTCCGCGATCGCCTCTTCCTGCACCATCAAGCGGCGGGCCAACCGCTTCTCGTCGGGCACCACGATCCGCTTGATGCCGCACTTCTCGCACCTGTCCAGGAAGGCGGCCACGCCCGGCCTGGACAGGAACGGCGTTGAACCTGGGGAAGCAAAAAACATGATGGACCCACGAACCCGGAAAGGGATATAGACATGTGGAGCATGGGCACGTTTTCACGATACCCAACGGGGCAACACCTCACGAAACATCCCACGAGACACCCCGCGAAACATCCCACGATACACCCCACGAAACATTCCACGAGACACCTCACGAAACATTCCACGACGCACCCCGTGAAACATTCCACGAGACACCCCACGAACAGGCAACCACTCAACCAGACACCCCATGAAACATTCCACGGGGGTGCGACTGGGTGTGGTCGTGCTGGGGTGTGGTCGTGCTGGGGTGTGGTCGTGCAGGGGTGTGGTCGTGCTGGGGTGTGGTCGTGCTGGGGAGTGTGTGGTGCTGGGGGGTGGTCGTGCTGGGGGGGTGGTCGTGCTGGGGGGTGGTCGTGCTGGGGCGTGGTCGTTCTGGGGCGTGGGTCGTGCTGGGGCGTGGTCGTGCTGGGGTGTTGTGCGTCGCTGGGGGTCGTGCTGGGGTGGGTCGTGCGGGGTGTGGTCGTGCTGGGGTGTGGTGTGCTGGGGTGTGGTCGTGCTGGGGTGTGGTCGTGCTGGGGTGGGGTCGTGCTGGGGGGTGGTCGTGCTGGGGTGTGGTCGTGCTAGGGTGGGGTCGTGCTGGGGTGGGGTCGTGCTAGGGTGGGGTCGTGCTGGGGTGTGGTCGTGCTGGGGTGCGGTCGTGCTGGGGCGTGGTCGTGCTGGGGTGGAGTCGTGCTGGGGTGTGGTGGTGCTGGGGTGTGGTCGTGCTGGGGTGGTCGCACCCTGTGATTTATCGATCGGGTCGTGCTGGGGTGTGTGATCGTGCTGGGGTGTGGTCGTGCTGGGGTGTGGTCGTGTTGGGGTGTGGTGGTGCTGGGGTGTGGTCGTGCTGGGGCGTGGTCGTGCTGGGGCGTGGTCGTGCTGGGGTGTGGTCGTGCTGGGGTGTGGTCGTGCTGAGGTGGCCCGCACCCTGTGATTTATCGATCGGGATTTCAAAAACAAGCGTTTCGCTCGAGACATCCTCAAACATAATATCGCCGGCCTCCTTCGACCTCGATATTTATCAGGGAAGAATTTCGCCGGCCTCCTTCAAGTTGGGCACGGGGGACTATGTTTACATGCTAAAAGAGAACCCTGGGCCTTTGCCCTTTCCGGGAAAAATCGACGACAAATTCGGCGCACGATTTTGCAGTACTTCGCCGCGGGGGCGGTGGAAACATGAAGGCGGGGGGGGGGGCGCTTGCTGTAGCAATTGCGTTGCGTAGCGTCTGGCGCGCTAACAAATCCAGGGTTTCGTGCCGATGGGCGATGTTACCTTCGGAAGAGGACGCGACGCGCCGCATTCCTCATCCAATGCCCTTGCGGTGTGTGGGGGCGTTGTGGCCCCGCCGTCCTGGGGCGTTCTTCAAGACGAGCGTTTCCTGGGCGGTGGGGGCCGGGGGGGCGCCCCTGGCCGCCTTCGTTATCTGTGCCTTCTGCCGCGGCACGCTGGCGCCATCCACGTTCGTCATCGTCGACGCGCGTGTCGTGGCAGCCGCCTTCATCTTGGCAGGCATGGCGCGGGCGCCAGAAAACGAAACAAACATATGTTGCGCGGTGCCCGAACGCCGCAGGCGCGGCAGATAGGAGAGGGAAGGAGGAGCAGGAGCAGGAGCAGGAACAGGAGGAATACAATTAGGCGGTGGATGGGGATGCGGGGGAAGGGGGGAATGGGGCGAAAAGGGGGGCGAGGAGGAAAACTGGGGGAGGGGGCAGTGAGGAGGAAGGAGGACGCGCGAGGGGGGGCGCGGCCCCCGCCGAGGCTTGAAAACGCTAGAGGGCGGCAGGGGCAACGCCGGCGACGGCGCCGACGAGGGTTGGGGCGGAGACAGAAGGGCGCGCCGGAAGTCGGTCCTGGACCGACTTCCGACGCGGGCCCGCGCCAGAAGTCAGTCCTGGACCGACTTCCGACGCGGGCCCGCGTCGGAAGTGGGCCCAGGACCGACTTCCGACGCGGGCCCGCGCCAGAAGTCCGTCCTGGACCGACTTCTGGCGCAGCCCGGCGGCCGGCGCCAGAAGTTGGCCGACGGTCCGTGGGGGCCGTTCGAAGGGGGGGCTCTTGCGCTGGCAGGAGCAAGCGGCAGGTCGGCGGCAGTCGGCGGGAGTAGGCGGGGCCCACCGGCTGAGGGCCCGCCAGAGCTGGCGGAGAGGCGGACGCTCTTGGCAACAGACGTTGGCGGGAGGTCGGCGGCAGCCGGCGGAAGTACGTGCAGCCTGCGGCCGACGGCCCGCAGGAGGCCGCGGAAGTACGTGCAGCCTACGGGCGACGGCCCAGGGGAGGTTCGTGTCGCCCGACAGAAGGAACAAATAGACTGCGGCGGACTGACAGCGGGGGCCGGCGGGGATCCCTGGGAGGCCCGCGGCAACCGGAGGAAGTAAGCGTGGACCACCCAACTGTAGCCATTCGTTGCTTTTTCGGGGCTCAAGCAGCGCGGGGGCAGCTTTTTCTGGACACGCTATCATGGACGCGGCACCCCCCCACCGTCCAGGAAACGCTCGTTTTGAAGAACGTCCCAGGACGGCGTGGCCACAACGCCCCCGCACACCGCAGGGGCATTGGATGAGGAATGTGGCGCGTCGCGTCCTCTTCCGAAGGTAACATCGCCCATCGGCACGAAACCTTGGATTTGTTAGCGCGCCAGACGCTACACTACGCAATTGCTACAGCAAACGCCCCCCCCCCCGCCTTCATGTTTCCACCGCCCCCGCGGCGAATAACTGCAAAATCGCACGCCGAATTTGTCGTGGAGTTTTTTTTTGCTTCCCCAGGTTCAACGCCGTTCCTGTCCTGGCCGGGCGTGGCCGCCTTCGTGGACAGGTGCAAGAAACGCGGCATCAGGCGGATCGTGGTGCCCGACGAGAAGCGGTTGGCCCGCCGCTTGATGGTGCAGGAAGAGGCGATCGCGGAGTGCGAAAAGCGAGGTTTGGAGTTGGTGCACGCCTCGATCCCGGGGCTGTTCACCAACAAAGACCCATGCACAGTTTTCCAGAGACACATGGCCGGGGCCATTTCTCAGATGGAGTGCCAGGTGGCTGTGGGCAACATGAAACACGGGCGCGACCGAGCACACAAAACAAGCACGGAGGTCTCGCTGGCGAACGAGCGGAAGTGCGAGGGCAGGAAGAACTTCCTGCAGCTGCACCCGCGGTTTGTCCAGATATCCAGATGCCTGCGGCGCGCACCGCCAATGCCAAAGCAGCTGCCCCCCCCCCCCGGTCGTCCATAATCATTATAGTCACCACGGTTTTTCTTTGACGCAGTGGCAGGGCCACGCGCGCCTAGACGCACGCCCGTTGCAGTTGCTCCTGCTCATGGTCCTCCTCCAGACATGTGTAATCGATCCCGCATCGTACCATATCTTCTCACTCCACATCCTGCGGCGCAAGTTTGAGCAAAGTTTCTCGTCATTCGGCCGCCCAGGGCGGCGACCTCAGAGCGGGGAGGGGAAATGACGAATTACCCAACACACACAACGATGGACTGCACAGGCGCGCGCTGCAGTAGTTTCGCGGAGCTGCTAGGCACAAACTTGAAACATGATGGACCCACGAACCCGGAAAGGGATATAGACATGTGGAGCATGGGCACGTTTTCACGATACCCAACGGGGCAACACCTCACGAAACATCCACGAGACACCTCACGAAACATCCCACGAGACACCTCACGAAACATTCCGCGAGACACCTCACGAAACATTCCACGAGACACCCC
>CAUYUJ010017549.1:287139-326703 GCA_963575745.1 Prorocentrum cordatum | reverse complement strand
GCCCCTCCCACCCCTGCAGGGGGCCCCCGCCTGAGCGAGGAGGGTGTCGGAAAACCATACTATTTACATGGTTTCGTGCCCCTCCCACCCCTCCAGGGAGGCCCCGCCTGAGCGAGGAGGGTGTCGGAATTCCATACTATTTACATGGTTTCGTGCCCCTCACACCCCTCCAGGGAGGCCACGCCTGAGCGAGGAGGGTATCGGAATACCATACTATTTACATGGTTTCGTGCCCCTCCCACCCCTCCAGGGAGGCCCCGCCTGAGCGAGGAGGGTATCGGAATACCATACTATTTACATGGTTTCGTGCCCCTCCCACCCTCCAGGGAGGCCCCGCCTGAGCGAGGAGGGTATCGGAATACCATACTATTTACATGGTTTCGTGCCCCTCCCACCCCTCCAGGGAGGCCCCGCCTGAGCGAGGAGGGTATCGGAAAACCATACTATTTACATGGTTTCGTGCCCTTCCCACACCTCCAGGGAGGCCCCGCCTGAGCGAGGAGGGTATCGGAAAACCATACTATTTACATGGTTTCGTGCCCCTCCCACCCCTGCAGGGAGGCCCCGCCTGAGCGAGGAGGGTATCGGAATACCATACTATTTACATGGTTTCGTGCCCCTCCCACCCCTCCAGGGAGGCCCCGCCTGAGCGAGGAGGGTATCCGAAAACCATACTATTTACATGGTTTCGTGCCCCTCCCACACTTCCAGGGAGGCCCCGCCTGAGCGAGGAGGGTATCCGAAAACCATACTATTTACATGGTTTCGTGCCCCTCCCACCTCTCCAGGGAGGCCCCGCCTGAGCGAGGAGGGTATCCGAAAACAATACTATTTACATGGTTTCGTGCCCCTTGAAGGCAGCGCTTGAACGAGGAGGGTCGCGGAAAGCATTACTCTTCGCCAGGTTTCGTAGCCCTCCCCCCTTCCAGCGGGGCCCCGCCAACGCGAGGAGGGCATCAAGAAAATGAGTCCCTCGAAACCGTTAATCTCGTTATGTGGGGAACCCCGTTAGCATAATTTTCATTTTTTCCAAACCATCCTGTGGTGTTGGGTCTTCGTTTTGAAAACCTATGGTGTTGGGCCCCGCAAGGCACCAGGAGGCCACAGGAGGCCTCAGGAGGCCCCGGAAGGCCCCAGGAGGCGCCAGGAGGCCCCAGGAGGCCCCAGGAGGCCCCAGGATGCCCCAGGGTGCCCAGGAGGCCCCAGGAGGCTCCCAGGAGGCCCCAGGAGGCCCCAGGAGGGCCCAGGAGGCTCCAGGAGGCCCCAGGAGGCCCCAGGAGGCCCCAAAAGATCCCAGGAGGCCCCAGGAGGCTCCCAGGAGGCCCCAGGAGGCCCCAAAAGGCCCCAGGAGGCCCCAGGAGGCACCAGGCCCAGGGGTGCGAAACCGTGTGTTTTTACATACGTGCGTATAGATAGGCCCTCTCCAGGAATGCGATTCCGTGTGTTTTTACGTATGTGCCTATATATTGGTCCTCTGCAGGGGTGCGAATCCGTGCGTTTTGCATATAGATTAAATTATCCAAGGGTTCGAATCCGTGTGTTTTGAAGTATGTGCCGATAATTTTGCCCTCTCTAGGGGTGCGAATCCGTCTGCTTATGCGCGTGACCCTATATATTGGCCTCCATCCAGGGGTTCGACTCCGTGTGTTTTTACGTATGTGCCTATAGATTTGCCCTCGCCAGGGGCACGAATCAGTGTGGTTTACGTATGTGCTCATAGATTTGCCTTCTCCAGGGGTACGAACCCGTGTGTGTTTACGTATGTGCATATAGATTTGCCCTCTCCAGTGGCACGAATCATTTTTCCCAACCATCCTGTGGTGTTGGGTCCTCGTTTTGAAGAGACGGTGCCCCGCGTTCTCCTTCCTTCCTTCCTTCCTTCCTCCCGCTGCCTCCTCCCCCCTCCCATCATCATCATCATCATCAACACCAATTTCGGCACACCCCTCACACGTTTCGTGGCTCCATAGGGAGCTCCACCGAAGGCCCCAGTGCCCGCGGCCGCATGCGTCCCCCACACCGATTTCGGCACACCCCTCACACGTTTCGTGGCTCCATAGGGAGCTCCACCGAAGGCCCCAGTGCCCGCGGCCGCATGCGTCCCCCACACCCATTTCGGCACACCCCTCACACGTTTCGTGGCTCCATAGGGAGCTCCACCGAAGGCCCCAGTGCCCGCGGCCGCATGCGTCCCCCACACCCATTTCGGCACACCCCTCACACGTTTCGTGGCTCCATAGGGAGCTCCACCGAAGGCCCCAGTGCCCGCGGCCGCATGCGTCCCCCACACCCATTTCGGCACACCCCTCACACGTTTCGTGGCTCCATAGGGAGCTCCACCGAAGGCCCCAGTGCCCGCGGCCGCATGCGTCCCCCACACCCATTTCGGCACACCCCTCACACGTTTCGTGGCTCCATAGGGAGCTCCACCGAAGGCCCCAGTGCCCGCGGCCGCATGCGTCCCCCACACCCATTTTGGCACACCCCTCACACGTTTCGTGGCTCCATAGGGAGCTCCACCGAAGGCCCCAGTGCCCGCGGCCGCATGCGTCACCCACACCCATTTCGGCACACCCCTCACACGTTTCGTGGCTCCATAGGGAGCTCCACCGAAGGCCCCAGTGCCCGCGGCCGCATGCGTCCCACACATTTCGGCACACCCCACACACTCACCGTTTCACGTTTCGTGCTCCATAGGGATAGGGAGCTCCACCGAAGGCCCCAGTGCCCGCGGCCGCATGCGTCCCCCACACCCATTTCGGCACACCCCTCACACGTTTCGTGCTCCATAGGGAGCTCCACCGAAGGCCCCAGTGCCCGCGGCCGCATGCGTCCCCCACACCCATTTCGGCACACCCCTCACACGTTTCGTGGCTCCATAGGGAGCTCCACCGAAGGCCCCAGTGCCCGCGGCCGCATGCGTCCCCCACACCCATTTCGGCACACCCCTCACACGTTTCGTGGCTCCATAGGGAGCTCCACCGAAGGCCCCAGTGCCCGCGGCCGCATGCGTCCCCCACACCCATTTCGGCACACCCCTCACACGTTTCGTGGCTCCATAGGGAGCTCCACCGAAGGCCCCAGTGCCCGCGGCCGCATGCGTCCCCCACACCCATTTCGGCACACCCCTCACACGTTTCGTGGCTCCATAGGGAGCTCCACCGAAGGCCCCAGTGCCCGCGGCCGCATGCGTCACCCACACTTTCGGCACACCCCTCACACGTTTCGTGGCTCCATAGGGAGCTCCACCGAAGGCCTCAGTGCCGCCGCCCGCATGCGTCACCCCCACCCATGTCGGCACACCCCCCGCATTTCTCGCACGGCAGGGTCATCACCACGGTGGCGTGCCAGGGGCGCACCTTGCGCGAAGGCGACGGGGCGGGGGAACGGCGCTCCGGGGGCGGCCAGACCTCCGGGGCGCGAGCAGTCCGCGGCCAGACCATCTCTCGGTCCTGTGGACTCTCGCCCTGGGCCGTCGGCTGCCCGGCGCGCTGCTCCCTCGGTCGACGTCGCCCAGGCGTGATCCTGGATTGCGGCCGCCACGAGGTAGGGAACGGCAAGAAGGAGGACGACGACTGGTGGCTGGAGCTCTACGTGCTGCTCTCGCGCGCCACGCGCCACGAGGACCTCCTGCTCATGCGGGCGCCGCGCATCGAGTTCTTCCTGGCAGGGCCGCCGCAGGGCTTGCGGAAGCAGCTGGAGCAGTTTGCGGCGCGCACGAAGCGGTGCAGGAGGGAAGCGACGGCCCTCGCCAGGGAGCTCGGCTTCGCCGAGTTCATCCGCGAGGCCTGACCTGAGGAGCGTCTCCCCCGAGCCGCGCCTTCTCTCGACTGCCCGACTAATTGTTTGGCCTCGCGCCGCGGACGACCCGCGCGCGTCGCTGGGACCCTCTCGGGGCGACCAGCGCGCGTCGCGGGAACTCCGCGCTGCGGGGGGCCCGGCGCCTCGTTCGCCCGTCGTCGCTCTGCCCAGCGGTCAGAGACTTGCCCGCTATCAGCCAGCCAGTTAGCTAGTCAGCTCTCTCTGCTTCGCGCAGCGGACGACCCGCGCGCGTCGCTGGGTCCCCGCCCGGGGCGACCAGCGCGCGTCGCGGGGACTCCGCGCTGCGCTGCGCCCGCAGCCTTGGATTTTGGAGTGCGCGAGCAAAGAGGAAGGAAAAGAAGAGCCGAAAGCGGGCGCGATCCTCTCAAGAGGCGTGCCGACATGGGCGTCGCGACGTGCGGACGCTGCCATCGGGGTTCCCGCGGAAGCTGCCTGCGGCGGCCACGCCCAGTGTCACGTGTGTTCGGACAGGCATGCTCGACACTTACACTAGGCGGTTCCATGATCGCATTCATGCAAATATATTTACTCGCGCGCAGACCCATTCATATTCAGATTCCCTCGCGCTCTGACTCACCCGCGTTCTTTCTCTCGTAATCAGATCTATCGTATTCCTTTGCGTTGTGTACCCCGCCACATTTCGGCACACCCCTCATGCGGTTCGTGGCCCCATAGGGAGCGCCACCGAAGAATCTACTCACAATTGCGATACTCACAACTGCATATGGTTGGGTCCTTCGCCAGGATATATTTTTTTGTTTTTTAAATTGAAAAGTATGTATATAGATATTTACATATATATACACACCTTTTTATTTATTTATTATTGAGAGTATTAGTATTATTATTATTATTATTAGTATTATTATTATTATTATTATATACAAGTGGCACGTGTGTGCCCAGGCTCATACAACAAGCTGAAGGGGCGTTTGAAGCAGGAATGACATGCAACAGCGAATTCGCACTCGAGCGCAAGTGGGGTTGCCACACCTTGCGGTGTGTGTACCAGGGCCCCCCAGGAAGCCTCAGCAGGCCCGACTTGGATACCAGAAGAGGCTCCAGGAGGCCCCAGGATTGTGAGTGTTGTGTGTGTGTGTGTGTGTGTGTGTGTGTGTGATGTGTGCTTTGTGTGGTGCGTGCTTTTTGCGTGTTGTCGGTGTTGCGTGTGTGTATGTTATGTTTGTCTAGCGTGTGATGTGTTGGGCGTGATTTGTGTCTCTGTGTGTGCATGTTGTTTCTGAAGCCCCAGGAGGCCCCAGGAGGCCCCAGGCGGCCTCAGCAGGCCCAGGAGAACTCCAGGAGGCTCCGAGGCGGGGTCTGGGGTACCAGAAGGTCCAGAAAGCCCCAGGAGGCCCCAGGAGGTTCCAGGAGGCCCCCAGGAGGTTCCGAGGAGGGGTCTGGGGCTCGATTTTGGGAGGATGTCTCAGGCGAAACCGCCATTCTCTGAGAATCGGAGTCACAATCATTGAAATCACCATGTGTTTTTGAAGGCTTTATGATAAAATGTTGGAAATCCTATGTGTTTTTGGATCCTGACGTCACGATCTGCGTGAGGGGTGCCACCGATTTTCAGAATTTCGAGGATGTCCCGAGCGAGACGGCCAGAAAAATCGCGAACGACGGACGCACGAATCGCCTATGAGCTCTACTCCCTCGGAGAGGTGCGTATGATAATATATATATATATATATATATATATACGCATATACATATCAAACGTTTGTGCTTATATGTTGGCCCTCTGCAGGGGGACGAATCCGTGTGTTTTTACGTATGTGCCTATAGATTTGCCCTCTCCAGGGGCACGAATCAGTGTGTTTTTTTACGTATGTGCCTATAGATTGGCCCTCTGCAGGGAGACGAATCCGTGTGTGTTTAGGGATGTGCCTATAGATTGGCCCTCTGCAGGGACACGAATCCGTGTGTTTTACGCATGTGCTTATAGATTTGCCCCATCCAGGGGCACGAATCCGTGTTACACATATAAGAATATATATATATATATATATATATATATATATATATATATGTAGTACATTAATAACACATCCATGAAACACGTAGATAACATATATGACACATGTAAATCACATGTAAACCATATACTAAACATGAATGGCAGATATATAAAACAACTATAAAACATTTTGAAATCATATAGAAACATATATATATATATAACATATACATATATATATAGCATATACATATATGTATATATATATGTATCACATATAGGAAATATAGATTGGCCCTCTCTAGGGGTGCGAATCCGTTTGCTTTTGCGCGTGACCTTATATATTGGCCTCCATCCAGGGGTTCGGCTCCGTGTGTTTTTACGTATGCGCCTATAGATTTGCCCTCGCCAGGGGCACGAATCAGTGTGTTTTACGTATGTGCCTATAGATTTGCCTTCTCCAGGGGTACGAGCCCGTGTGTGTTTACGTTTGTGCCTATAGATTTGCCCTCTCCAGTGGCACGAATCTTTTTTCCCAACCATCCTGTGGTGTTGGGTCCTCGTTTTGAAGAGGCGGTGCCCCGCGTCTCCTCTCCTCCGCTCCTCCTCCGCCCCCTCCCTCCTGCCATCATCATCATCATCATCACCATCATCATCATCATCATCATCACCATCACCCCATAGGGAGCTCCACCGAAGGCCCCAGTGGCTGCGCTCCCATGCGCCCACCGCACCCATTTCGGCACACCCCTCACACGTTTCGTGGCCCCATAGGGAGCTCCAGCGAAGGCCCCAGTGGCTGCGCCCCCATGCGCACACCGCACAGATTTCGGCGCACCCCTCATACGCTTCGTGGCCCCATAGGGAGCTCCAGCGAAGGCCCCAGTGGCTGCGCTCCCATGCGCCCACCGCGCAGATTTCGGCACTCACCCCTCACACGCTTCGTGGTCCCATGGGGAGCTCCACCGAAGGCCCCAGTGGCTGCGCTCCCATGCGCCCGCCGCACCCATTTCTGCACACCCCTCACACGTTTCGTGGCCCCATAGGGAGCCCCAGCGAAGGCCCCAGTGGCTGCGCTCCCATGCGCCCACCGCACCCATTTCGGCACACCCATCACACGCTTCGTGGTCCCATGGGAGCTCCAGCGAAGGCCCCAGTGGCTGCGCTCCCATGCGCCCACCGCACCATGTCGGCATTTCACGGCACGGGAGCTCCACTGGCTGCCGTCCATGCGTTTCGTGGCACCCCCGATAGGGAGCTCCACGAAGGCTCAGCTGCTGCGCCCCGCATGCGCGCCACCGCACCCATGTCGCCACCCCCTCACACGTTTCGTGGCCCCATAGGGAGCTCCAGCGAAGGCCTCAGTGGCTGCGCTCCATGCGCCCACCGCGACCCATTTCGGGCACACCCTCACACGTTCACACGTAGGGAGCTTGCGCTCCCATGCGCCCGCCGCGCAGATTTCGGCACACCCTCACACGTTTCGTGGCCCCATAAGGGCTCCACCGAAGCCCCAGTGGCTGCGCTCCCCATGCGCCCACCGCACCATTTCGACACCCCTCACACGTTTCGTGGCCCCATAGGGAGCTCCACCGAAGGCCCCAGTGGCTGCGCTCCCATGCGCCCACCGCCCCATTTCGGCACACCCCTCACACGTTTCGTGGCCCCATAGGGAGCTCCAGCGAAGGCCCCAGTGGCTGCGCTCCCATGCGCCCACCGCACCCATTTCGGCACACCCCTCACACGTTTCGTGGCCCCATAGGGAGCTCCAGCGAAGGCCCCAGTGGCTGCGCTCCCATGCGCCCACCGCGCAGATTTCGGCACACCCCTCACACGTTTCGTGGCCCCATAAGGAGCTCCAGCGAAGGCCCCAGTGGTTGCGCTCCCATGCGCCCACCGCACCCATGTCGGCACACCCCTCACGCGTTTCGTGGCCCCATAGGGGGCTCCAGCGAAGGCTTCAGTGGCTGCGCTCCCATGCGCCCACCGCGCCCATTTCGCACACCCCTCACACGTTTCGTGGCCCCATAGGGAGCTCCAGCGAAGGCCCCAGTGGCTGCGCTCCCATGCGCCCACCGCACAGATTTCGGCACACCCCTCACACGTTTCGTGGCCCCATAGGGAGCTCCAGCGAAGGCCCCAGTGGCTGCGCTCCCATGCGCCCACCGCACAGATTTCGGCACACCCCTCACACGTTTCGTGGCCCCATAGGGAGCTCCAGCGAAGGCCCCAGTGGCTGCGCTCCCATGCGCCCACCGCACCCATTTCGGCACACCCCTCACACGTTTCGTGGCCCCATGGGGAGCTCCAGCGAAGGCCCCAGTGGCTGCGCTCCCATGCGCCCACCGCACCCATTTCGGCACACCCCTCACACGTTTCGTGGCCCCATAGGGAGCTCCAGCGAAGGCCCCAGTGGCTGCGCTCCCATGCGCCCACCGCACAGATTTCGGCACACCCCTCACACGTTTCGTGGCCCCATAGGGAGCTCCACCGAAGGCCCCAGTGGCTGCGCTCCCATGCGCCCACCGCACCCATTTGTACACACCCCTCACACGTTTCGTGGCCTCATAGGGAACTCCAGCGAAGGCCCCATTGGCTGCGCTCCCATGCGCCCACCGCGCCCATTTCGGCACACCCATCACACGTTTCGTGGCCCCATGGGGAGCTCCAGCGAAGGCCCCAGTGGCTGCGCCCCCATGCGCCCACCGCACCCATTTCGGCACACCCCTCACACGTTTCGTGGCCCCATAGGGAGCTCCAGCGAAGGCCCCAGTGCCCGCGCCCGCATGCGTCAGCCACACCCATTTCGGCACACCCCTCAAACGTTTCGTGGTCCCATAGGGAGCTCCACCGAAGGCCCCAGTGCCTGCGCCCGCATGCGTCAGCCACACCCATTTCCTCAACTCCCTCACACGCTTCGTGGCCCCATAAGGAGCTCCACCGAAGGCCCCAGTGCTGCCGCCCGCATGCGTCCCGCACACCCATCCCCTTCACACGTTTCGTGGCCCTATAGGGAGCCCCACCGAAATTGGTAGTGTCAACTGCGGTATTCACACCTGCACATGGTTGGGTCCTTCGTCAGGCTATTTTTTATGTATGTGCTTATAGATTGGCCCTCTGCAGGGGGGACCAATCCGTGTGTTTTTACGTGTGTGCCTATAGATTTGCCCTCTCCAGGGGCACGAACCCGTTTGTTTTTTACGTATGTGCCTATAGATTGGCCCTGCGCAGGGGGACGAATCATTTTTTTACGGATGTGCCTATAGATTGGCCCTCTGCAAGGACACGAATCCGTGTGTTTTTTTACGTATGTGCTTATAGACTTGCACAATCCAGGGGCACGAATCAGTGTTACACATATAAGAACATATATATATATATATATATATATATATACATATAGATTACATTAATAACACATCCGTAAAGCACGTCGATAACATATATAACACACGTAAAACACATGTAAATCATATAGTAAACATGAATCGCAGATATATAAAATAAATATAGAACATTTAGAAACCATATAGAAACACATTCATATATATATAACCATATTTATCACATATGGGATATATATATATATATATATATATATATATATGTATTTATGAAATATATGAAACATATGTAAGAACATAGAAACGTATAGGAAACATATGGACAACATATCGAATCATACAGGACACATATACGAAACATATTGAGTCATATAGAATACATAGAAAACATATACAAAACACACATAGAACATATGAAATAACAAATAGAACACATATACGAACATATAGAATACTATAGAACACCTTATACCTTATAGAACACATATAGAACACATACACGAAACATATAGAACACATAAAGAAACATATAGAACACATATTGGAAACATATAGAACACATCGAGAGAACAGTTCGGGAACATATAGGACACATGTAGGAACCTATAGAAACCCATAGAAAATATATAGGACACATAGGGATCCTATAGGGATCCTAGAGGATCCTATAGGGATCCTATAGGGATCCTAGAGGGATCCTATAGGGATCCGATAGAGACCCTATAGGGATCCTATAGGGATCCTATAGGATCCTAGAGGATCCTGTAGGATCCTATAGGGATCCTATAGGGACCCTACAGGGATCCTATAGGGATCCTATGGGATCCTATAGGATCCTATAGGAATCCTATAGGATCCTATGAGATCCAATAGGAATCCTATGGGATCCTATAGTATCCTGTAGGGCCTCCGTTCCGGAGCCTCGCCGGAGCAAACGTCGGAACCTGCTTGGGGTTTCGTTGGGCGGGCATAAGGAAGGTTTTTTTTTGTCGGGTTGCTGGGTTGCTGGGTTGCTGGGTTGCTGGGGGGGGGGGCTAGCAACGGCGACCTTGTCGTCCGCCTTGAGTACTAGTAGTCGAGGCGGTCAGAGCGAGCGCGTCGGGACGCGTCTCTCATGACGGCCTTGACCTTGTTGTTGTTGTTGTTGTTGTTGTTGTTGTTGTTGTTGTTGTTGTTGTTGTTATTGTTGTTGTGCTTGTTGTTGTGGTTTTTGTTGTTGTGGTGGTGGTGGTTGTTGTTGATGATGACTCTTGTTTTCTATGCTCGGCCTCCGGTGGCCCTCACTGGGCCTCGGGACCGTCAAATACGGCTCAGAATGAAGAACAGGCCCCCGGGAAGGTGCCCTCTGGGGGTCGACGCTGTGGCAGACACGCGACGTCGGGGGCACGGGGCCCTGGGCCGTTTCCCGAGGCTGCCTCGTGCGGCTGGGGCCTCCGAGCTTCCACAGCCGTGCGCTGCGGGACCGTGCGGCGAGGCCTTCTGGGATCTCGAGGCCGCCGCACGGTCTGTCGCCGCACCGCTTCGGGACCGGGCCCTCGAAGCGCGAAGCCCAGGCGCCCGCGCGCCGCCAGGGAGCACGCCCTCATCTTCCCTCTCCTCCTCCACCTCGTCCTCTTCCTTTTCCTCCTCCTCTTCCTTTTTCTCCTCCTCCTCCTCCTCCTGCTCCTCCTCCTCCTCCTCTTCCTTTTTCTCCTTCTCCTCCCTCTCCTCCTCCTCCTCCTCCTCCTCCTCCTCCTCCTCCTCCTCTTTTTCCTTTTTCCTTTTCCTCCTCCTCCTCCTCTTCCTCCTCCTCCTCCTCCTCCTCCTCTTCCTCCTCCTCCTCCTCCTCCTCCTCCTCCTCCTCCTCCTCCCCCGTGCGCGGCCGCCGAATGGGCCATCTTGCCCCATCTGCGCACAGGAGCGGATCGGCGGCGAGCGAAGGGGGGGACGTGAGAAGGAGAAGGCCTTTCCAGAAGGCGGCGGGACTTCTCAGAAGCTCCCTCGCGCCTTCCGAGCAGTTTTTGTTCTGTCTTCGGGGAAGGCCGTCTGAGAAGGCCCGCCCCTTCTCATTTCCCCCCCTCTGGCGCGCCGCCAAGTGGGGGAGGGTGGGCCGCGGGTGGCCATCAGAGGAGGCTTCTTGGATCGAGGGAGCATAAGCATTAAGTCGGGCCTGTCCCCCTACAGGGGAATTTTCGACGAGAAATAAAAAACACCCCAAACATAGTCAAAAGATAGTCCAAAAAATAGTCCGGGGACTATGTTTGGAGTGTTTTTTGACCTGTGGGGGCATTTTTGGTATTTTTTTTATGTTTCCTCGAAAATCCCCCTGTAGGGGGACACGCCCGACATAACATGAGCATCGGACTGGGCGCGCGGATTGGCGACGGCTCCCGCTCCTATGCGACATCACGCGCGCGCTCTGGCGCCGGAGGCGGCGCTGGCTTCCTGCTCCAGATATCTTGGCGCCGATCTGTGGATCTTGGTGCCCTCGCTCCAGATATCCACGCGTCCGCGGTCCACGTTGGCGCGTGCCCGACTGGAAGCCCTCTCCGGTCTGCACCCCGATCTGTGGAGCTGGTGCCCACGCTCCAGATATCCACGCGTCCGCGGTCCCTGCTGGCGCGTGCCCGACTGGAAGCCCTCCCCCCCTCTCTGTCCAAGAAGCCCTCACAGGCAGGCCGCCGAAATCTCAGAGACGCCGTGCCGCCCCCCCCGCGGCCCGCCCCCCCGCGGCGCCCCGCCCCCCTCCTGCGCGCCGCCCGCCGAGCAGGGAGGCGGGGCCGCGAGATCTGGCAGGGACTCCTCGCGGTGGGGCGGCGGCGCGGCACCGCGAGCAAAAGCGCGGGGCGGCCGCGCCCCCGCGGGGCGACACCCGCGAGGGGGGGGAGCTCTCCAGCGGGGCACGCGGGCACCTGGTGGCCCGTGCTCCGGGAAGGAGGCGTGGACCCGGGGGCTGCCCGAGACGCCGGCCGGTTTCCACCACGGTGCCGTTTTGAATGCATGCTCCGCGTGCGGATCATGTATTAACAAATGCAGGGGCTTAGTATCAACAACAACGAGGAGCTCATGCATGAAGTTATTCATACATTCGCCATGTCTTAAAAATCGTATACTGTTCAAAGTCCGACGTATATCACGGGGCCCGTCTCGATGCGGCCCGACCCCGTGCAGCTCAGCCCCGCCTCCCCGCAGCCGTGGGCGGCGCTCGTGGCCAGCAGGCGAGCGCCCGGCCGACGGCGCCGTGCTCCGCGGGGCCTCCCGTTGCCGCTGCTCGCCGCCACGTCGGAATCGAGCCAGGGAAGTTTCAGGAGGGAAAAAGCACACAGACACAATTAATCGTCGACTCCCAGGAAAAGATGGGGAGATATGGGAAGTGGGGGGGAAGACAAGAACCCCGAACATATAGGACAAATAGGGGGAATCTGGGTCTTTGTGTCTATTTACTGGTGTGTCCCAGTTCCCCTTCAGAAGTTCCGGATCTGATTTGCGCAACTGATCCGTTTTTTCCCGACGCCGCTCGCCAGGAGCCGACTCGAGGCCTGGCATCCCCAACATGGCATGCCGAGGATGCCGCGATCGACGTTTTTTGGGACCGCGTCGGTCCCGGTCGGGTCTGGGAGCCCAGAGGGGGCTCCGAGCCCTAACGTCACGTTCCCCGCCTCGGTGTCTTGGTGGCGTTTGTTGGCTTTGTGTGTGTGTGTGTGTGTGTGTGTGCTAGAACTGCCCCTCCAGCGCATCTCTCTCGCTGGAGCGCGCGTCGGTCCTGACAATCGCCAGGCAGCGAGCGACCAGTGTCCGGAGCGTTCGGCGGAGTACCATGTGCACTGCGTCGGCGGGCGAGAGTTTGCGCGCCCGCCTCCGAGCGGTGCTGAAGGCGGGCTGCGCCTTCCTCCCCCGGTGCGTAGCACAGTGAAGATCATTGAAGCGAACCTGGGGCGCGGGAGTCCTCCGAAGGCGTTGGGAGGCCCCACGAGAATAAGATGCGTCTTTTTTTCAGCTTCCAGAGGAAGAGCGGCGCCGGGCCCAAGACTCCGAGGGCGCTCCCGTGCGTGCCCGCTCGCACGCGGCGCACCCTGGCGCGTCCCGGGAGTGCTTCCGTGCGCGCCCCGAGGGCGTTTTCGTGCCGTGCGTGCTCGTTCGCACGCGGCGCACTCTGCCGCGGCCCGAGGGCGCTTCCCTGCGTGCCCGCTCGCACGCGGCAGTCCCTGGCGCGCCCCGAGGGCGCCGCTCTCGTGCGTGCTCGGCTCGCGCGCGGCGCACTCCGGCGCACCCCGAGCGCGGTGGCGCGCGTGTCCGCCGCTCGCGCGCGGCGCTCTCTGGCGCGTCCCGAGGGCGTTTCTGCGCGCCGCTCGCACGTGGCGCTCTCGGCTGACGTCTGCTCACGCAGCCCCCCCTCCATCCCGCGCGGCGTTTTCGCGGCCACTGCAGCTGGCGTTTTTTCATGCGCCGACCTCGGCGCGAGACATGGGATGGGGCGCCACCCGCCGACCCCGGCGCAGCGCACTGTGTTCCAAGACTCGGCCGACCACGCGACGCGCGAGTCGCCCCCTGCGCGCGCGAGCGCCATCCAGGCAGTCGAGGAAGCTGCTTGGCGCCTCGCGCCGACTCCAACGCAGACCATTCCGTCGCCGAGCCAGTCGTCGTCGCGGCGCACCAGTAGTCTACGTGGCGCCGCGCGCCGGCCCGAGCGCGAACAATTTCGTCGTCGAAGTTGTGCTGCTGTGCCGCTCGAAGCATGGCCAAAGGGTCTTTGCTCGATATTATAATCGCGGGGCGACGATGTGATACTTAATCATCGCGGAGCGATTCCCCGCGGATGCAGCGCCAGTGCACTTCCCATGTTTTAGGGGGGGACGCGCTGGGGATCGCGTTCGAACAAGGAGCGCTCTCAGGCGCAGCCGAGGCAGGGTGAAGGGCCAGGGCGCGAGCATCGCGTTGCGCGCGCAGGAGCACCCCACCCCCAATAATCGCGTTGGGGTGTGGGATGCGTGCGCACACTCATCGTAAGCAGTCTCTCCATCTCTCTCTTTCTATTTTTTATTATTGTTTTCCCCCCTCTCTCTCTTTCTCTCCCTCTTCCCCACGCAGAACTTGCCTTCAGGGCTTCTTACTTGCTGCTCTGAGGGAACTGGGCCTGCGCGTCGGGTCCGCCGCCTTGCTGTTACCGTCGCCGCCGCGTCGTTGACTCGTCGCTCGCCGCCTCGTCGCCGCCCGTCGTCTGGGCTTACGCGTCGGTCTGGCGGCTATGTTGTCGCTGTCGCCGCCCCGTCGCCGCCCGTCGCCGCCTCGCATCGATTCTTCTCTCTGGTAGAAGAAAAGGCTCCACCCTCCTCATGAGGCCAGATTCAGCGCTCCCCCCTGGAACATTGCAATTTACACACGGTTGTGCCCCATCGTCCATTTTCCATACGACGTCATATCACCCCAGCAAGGCCGGTATGGACCCCCCCCGCCCGCCCGCTCGCCCCTGTCAAATAATATCAAGCGCGACCGGTGTGTTTTAAATCGTCAAGTTTCGAGTCCCTTGCAACATATGAAACAAAAACCACGCGCGCGCGTCGTCGCGCGCGCATGTCAAAATCTTTCAAAAGGCTGGGTCTTGCGAGGATTTCAAAGTCGACGTTTCCGGAAAGCAATAAGACACAATGGTGCTTCATCGCTGTTTGTATTTATACACGAGTTTATATATACGCACATACATATATATATATATATATATATATATATATACATACATGTACATGTATATATATATATATAATATGGGTATAGATGTGTGTGCATGTACACATATATATATACACGTATATTTTTATATGAGGTCGTCAGGTGAGATCGCAGTGAAGCGGAGACCCCCCACCGGGAAATTGGTTTCGGTTTCGTGTTCGTATCGTGCGTGCGGGCGAGGCGAAGCTGCGCGTGATCCTTCTGTAGCTAGGCCGAAGTAGGAGCGAAGGTCCGTTCCCGTCCGCCGGTGGCTGGGAGGTGTCCCAGTTGGGCCGGGCGGTGTCCCGGGTGTCCCGGGTGTCAGTAGGAGCGAAAATCCGTTTCCCGTCCGCCGGTGGCCGGGAGGTGTCCCAGTTGGGCCGTGCGGTGTCCCGGGCGTCCCGCAGCTATCGCATGCCGCCAATTTCATAATTCATTTTTTTGTCGGCGCCTGCGGCCGGCTGTCTTATCCAATCCAGCTTGTCTCATCCAATCCATACTGTCCAATCCAATCCTTCTTTTTTATCCAACCCATATTGTCCCATCTGATCTTATCCCATCCAACCCAATCCAATCCACCCAACTCAATCCATCAATTCATTTGTTTCTGCGCCTGCGGCGGGCCAATCCAAACAATCTTATATAATCCAATCCGTTTCTTCCAATCCAACCCATCTTATCCAATCCAATCCAATCCACCCAACCCAATTCATAATTTTATGTTTGTCGGCGCCTGCGGCGGGCTTTCTTATCCAATCCAGCTTATCTTATCCAATCCATCTTGTCCAATACAATCCATTTTATCCTATCCAACCCATAATGCCCCATGTTATCTTATTCCATCCAATCCAATCCACCCAATCCAATGCATCAACTCATTTGTTTCTGCGCCTGCGGCGGGCCAATCCAAACCATCCAAACAAATTTCTTCCAATCCAACCCATCTGATCTTATCGAATCCATATTACCCCATCCAATCCAATCCACCCAACCCAATTCATCATTTTATGTTTGTCGGCGCTTGCGGCGGGCTTTCTTATCCAATCCAGCTTATCTTATCCAATCCGCCTTGTCCAACCCAATCCATGTTATTTTACCCAACCCATATTGTCATATCTTATCTTACTCCACCCAATCTAATCCATCCAACCCAGTCCATCAATTCATTTGTTTCTGCGCTTGCGGCAGGCCAATCCAATCCATTTTTCCAATCCAATCCATCTTGTCCTATCCAATCTATCTCTCCCACAGAGATATGATATCAAGGTGACAGGCTGGAGGCCAGTCAGGGTGGGCATGTGATTTCAATCCCTCCAACGTCCTTTTCGCCCGCAGGGCGGTCGTATAGGTGTGTATACATATATAGATGTATGTATGTATGTATGTATGTATGTATGTATGTGTGTAAATATGTATGTATGTATGTATGTATGTATGTACGTATGTATGTATATATCGGAGGTCGGGGGGTGAGGTCGCAGTGGAACGGATACCCCCAACCAGGGAATCCTTTCGTTTCGGTCGTGTCCTGCGTGCGGGCGAGGCGAAATTGCGTGGGCGCGCGAGAGGACTGAACCCGCCGTTGTTAGGGCGAAGTCTGCCCGCCCGCCCGTCCGGCGGTTGCTCGCGGTGTCCCGCTTCTGGGGGAGACCAGGCTCATAGAGCTTGCTGCGGGTGGATCCTGCACAAACAGGCGCTCAGGACTATCCGGAGGGCCGCTTGGGCAATGGCCTTACTGAGGCCCGAAAGTGAAGAGATCCTAGCCATCTTGAGAGGACCAGTTCCAGGATCCCTCCCCCAGACCCTTGCTTTCGCGGAGCATCTTGCGTATGCACTTGCAGGACTGGTCTCAGACAGAGAGACTCGTGTTCGGCTCGGTTGCATGGCTGTAGTAACGCATGGGCAAAAAAACATTGAGGAACATATTCGCTCCAACAGCAAATATGCAGCTGCCCGATTGTTTGTTAGATCTTTGCCAGGTACAGCAAATATTGTTTTCACCAGACACGTCAAGGCCCACAGGCCAGACGAGGATATATAGAAATGTTAGTCGGGAGCCTTGAGACGGGGGTCAATGCAAACGGGGGTCAGCCAGAGCGCCGGATCTTGCAGGATCCTGCAGGGCCAGGGTCGCACTGACCCGGGTTTGGGTGCACGATCTTGCAGGATCCTGCAGGGTCCTTCGCATTGACCCGGGTTTGGGTGCAGCATCTTGCAGGATCTTGCAGGATCCTGCAAGGCCTCACTGACCCGGGTCTGGATTGACCCGGGTCAGGAGATCCCCGAGTTAGTCGGAGATGGATTTCGTTTTGGTCAGGCGAATAAGGCAGCCGATTCCCATGCGAAGATTGCGTTAGATATGCACCCTCGAGAGAATCCAGATTTCCTTGCTAAAGTTGAGCTAGCACAGGAAAGAGCTGACAATTTTGTGAAATTGGCTGCAGCAGCGCTTCCCTGCTTCGAGAATGATAGGCGGTGGCCCAGGCTTCCCAGAGACATGGCCCCAGTATTGTGCGAGCTCTAGTTTTCATGTTTGGAAGGTGTCCTCTCTTGGGCTTCAGTGCAGGCAGTGTTTGATGATCGCTCCTCCTGGGGATTCTGCCGCTATGGATGGCTGCAAGGGCACCCCAGCGTTCTTGCAGGAGCTCCCCAGGGATTCCAAAGGACACGTGGTCGTTGCGGTCCAGGGTTCGGTCGTTGGCGGTGGTGATGAGATCCTGGGGATTCCTTCGAGGAGGACTGTGCAGCAGTTTCTGTATGTTCAGTGTGGGGGGTGGTCTCAGGGCCGTGGAGCCAAACTTGGGCGTGTCTGCCTTCCCCCATTAAGAAAGGTGTTGAAGTTTTGCAGAGTTTTCGGAGAGGAATGGGCCCGAACCCCCGCCTAAGGGCGGCAATAGATCTAGTCCTTCCATTCTCCCAAGTTGATCTCACCTCCACCTCGAGGCGGCAGGCACGAGTTGTTACCCTCGTCCGCCAGGTGGGGTCTTCCTCCGCGCAGCAGGTCCTTGCTGCGCTTTCGGAGGCGCCTGGCTACGAGGTCAGGCTGAAGGCGCTGATGCAGCGCATCCAGGCCAAACAGGCCAGGCCAGGAGCCTCCCTGCCCTTGCTCTGATTTTTTCGTTCGGTTGATGTGGTCCTGTGACCTGTCTTCGGATGTTCATTCATTCCCGCGGTGTCCTGTGGTGTCCCGTGGTGTCCCGTGGTGTTCGCCGAGGCTAGGGCGAAGCCAGGACAAATGATTCTCCCCCGCCCGTCCGTCCGGCGGTGGGGTCGCGGTGTCCCGGGGTGTCTCGTGGTGTCCGCCGTCGCTAGGGCAAAGCCAAGACACATGATTATCCCCCGCCCGCCCGTCCGCCCGTCCGTCAAGCGGTGGCTCGCTGTGTCCCGCGGCGTCCCGTGGTGTCCCGTGGTGTTCCGTGGTGTCCCGTGGTATCCCGTTGAGTGGGGTCGATAGTCAGATCGACCGTGAGATCGATAGTGAGATCGATATTGAGATCGATATTGAGATCGATGTGGTGCCTCGAGGTGTCCCGTGGTGTCCCAAAAAGGGAGATCGGTAGTGAGATCGATAGTGAGATCGACAGGTGTACCGTGGTGTCCCGCGGTGTCCCGTGGGGTCCCGTTGAATGAGATCGATCGTGAGATCGATGGTGAAATCGATAGTGAGATCGATATTGAGATCGATGTGGCGTCTCGAGGTGTCCCGCGGTGTCCTATGGTGTCCCGTTCAGCGAGATCGATCGTAATGTCGATGGTCAGACCGATGGTGAGATCGAGAGGTGTCCCGCGGTGTCCCGTGGCGTCCCGTTGTGGCCCGTGGTGTCCCGTGGCGTTCCGTTGAATGAGATCGATAGTGAGATTGGTCGTGAGATCGACAAGTGTCCCGCGGTGTCCCGCTGTGTCCCGCGGTGTCCCATTGAGTGAGGTCGATAGCGAGATCGATGGAGTCAGATGTTGGTTCCACCCCCTCTCCCCCCCACACAACCTTCTAATCGCCCGAAGGGTGGTCGTATAGGTATATGTGTGTGCGCGCGTGTATGTTTGCGTGCGTGGGTGTGTGCGCACGCGCGTTCTTGCCAATGTTATGGAAACCGTTGGTTCGCAGCGTCTTCGTCGCGTGCGACCGCGCTGGCTTCTCGCGCGCGCGCGTCGGAATCATTCGAACGCCCTTGAGCGGCGGTTGGGCGGGCCGGGGGGGCGGGGGCGATCCATGTCAAATAATGCAATGCGGGCCGCTAGCGCGCGTCGGCCGCGCGCGCGCGTGTCGAAATCCTTCCAAACGTTCATCGCCGACGTGTGGATGCCATCATCGTCGTCGACGTGGTCTGCATCGTCGCCGCCGCTGGCGTTGCCGTTGTCGTCGTCGTCGTCGTCGTCGTCGTTGTCGTTGTGGTTGCCAGCTTCGCTACTATCATCGTCGTGTCTGCCGTTGTCTGTGTCGCCATGCTACCGCGCCCGCCCGAGTAATTGACTCGCACTGAAGTGCCCGCGCGTCAGCGCTGCCTGCGAGACGCGCTGCGAAGTCCCCGGCGGTCAGCGCCACCGCGACCGCGTCTGCTGCGCCAGATTAGTTGGCCGTTCTGCGCGCGAGCATGCGCGCGCTGACTCGGCCGCAGCGATGCGTCAGCCAACACCAAGCAGTTATCGCAATCGCGGCCGCATGGGTTTTGCAAACCAAGCTTCGGACGGGTGGGTGGGGTGATTGCACGATCCGTGGGGCTGACAACCCACGGGGAACAAAACATCGCACCACATCTGCTGCACCGCGTAGTCTGTGACGTATACATTGCACAACGTAGTTCGTGCAACATCGACTGCGCGCAGCAATTTGCACAACGTCGGTTCCGCACCCGACACTGCACGACATATATTGCACAACTTATTTGGCACAGCGTAGATCGCGCCACGTAGAATCTCATTTCCAGGAAGGAATTCGGAATTACCCCCTTCGGGTTATCCGCCCCCCTCGGGATGTTCAGTTTATTTCCGATTCTGACCCGCCGATCATTTAAACCAGAATTCGTACCATCCAGGCCAGGCCAGTTTCGACCCCCCCGTCACCATCGCCACATCGTGCTCTGCGCGCGCACTCGTTTATCCCAAATCACCAACGTGCAAGAATTTGTTGCGTAATAGAAAGGCTGAGTCCACACGTGCGCGACGTCGCGCGCATGCCGGAACCATTGAACGTACTTCAGAAGATCGGTGTACCCGAGAACTTCTGAACAACCGCCAGTTTTGCAGCATGGTGTTTCAAACAAGTCAGCGTGCGCGGGCTCTTGGCTCTTGCGATTTCGGGGGGGAGCCCATCGGGTTTGTAACATGTTCACCGAATGCGACCAGATAGGGCCTTTCGCGCGCGAGTGTCGGAACTATTCGGACGCCCTTGTCCGAGTACTGTCGGGCACGATCTCCTTCAGATATCACCATGCGGGCCAGTCGCGCTTGTTGGCCGCTCGCGCAGGCCGAAATCTTTCCACAACGTTCATCACCGAGACGTGGACACCATCATCCTTCATCGGCGTGATCCGCATCGGCGCCGTCATGCGCATTGCCGTCGTCATCGTCACCAGCGTCATCCGTATCGCTACATTGATCATCGTGGCTGCCACGGTCGACGGCGCAGTGATACCGCGTCCGCCCGACTCACCGACTCGCATTGAGTATGCTGCGCCTCAGCGCGGCCTGCGAGACGCGCTGCGAAGTCCCCAGCGGTCAGCGCCACCGCGGCCGCGTCGGCCGCGCCAGATTAGTTGGCCGCTCTGCGCGTGAGCATGCGCGCGCTGGCGCGGCCGCAGCGATGCGCCAGCCAGCGCCGAACAGTCATCGCAATCGCCGCCGCAAGGGTTCTGCGAACTAAATTGCGGATGGATGGGATGATAGCGTGATCAGTGGCGTTGGCAGCCTCAAATTCGGCAGGGCGAACTGCACCACACGGATTCCGCCGCATATTTTGGACCACGTATATTACGCCGTATATTGTTCCACGCCGACGGCGCAATATTATTTTCTAGTTCGCACATTGTTTTCTGGCCGCATTGGATTTCATGCTGAATCTGCGCATCTGTATGCGTTTGCAAATATAACCACATACATGTTTATATTTATACTGGTATTCATTTGTATAAGCATATATGTATATCTAGGTATTTGTTGCAAACAGACACATCTTATCTGTGACAATACGTATGGACATGTAGGCCCAGATGGCGTCCGCAGAACGAAACCATTTTCGTATGAGGCGATACTTGACGTTCCTGGCCGCGCAAGCCGTAGTTTCAGTCCCATGCCATCGTGACATTGTCGCCGCGGCGCAGGCCGTCTTCCCCGAACGCAAGCAACGATATTTTCAATGCTAAGCATGGGTGCAGCTGTGGGCCAGGAGCAGGGAATCCGAGCACGATTGTACACACGACAGGGATGCAATCGGCTTCCTCATTGAGGCGGGTGGCAGAGCCTAGCGACTCGAAGGGCGCAGCGGGTTTAATTAAGACAACTAATGGGCCAGCGGGTAGCCCAAGCATGTGCAGGAATCGGAGTGGGTAGAAGCAGCGCTGCAGATGGTGACCGTATGATCGCGCACGGAATGGTACTGGCATGCGATGGACCGGAGGTTTGACGACGGACCACAAGCCTGATTATCCTGGGGAGAAGGAGCCGCATGCCATTTTCTTTCGCGTGTTGCGACATGCAGTGGGATTTGAGGCAGTCCAGGCACGTGCCCTCGTCACTTCCACCTTCCATAATTTGTTCATTGTACTGACCACTGATTCTTTACATGTGGGTTGCTGTAGCAGCTCAAGGCACGAGTTGCATGAGTTGCAGACCTGACGCCGCTCTGATAAAACATGTCTGCAACCGTCGATATTCCTTTGTCATGCGTGTGTTCGAGAGATCACGATGCCTGCACGCGTCGCATGTGTCTCTCTTTCGGGCCATTTGCTTGCTGCAAAAGGCCCGCATCGAACGCACTGGCGGCTACGTCGAGATGGTGATGGGCGTGGCCAGGGTCAATGGTGGGGATCGGGTCCGATGCCAGCCAGCATTTCGGGTCGGCATCACGCATGAAGACGAGATATGCAGCACATCTCATAAGAGATACCCAGCGCAGCGCGTCTCATGATAGGCTCGCATGCGAGTTGTTTCTTTTCCCCCTCTCCCCCCTCATCCTTCTGCCCTGCTTGGCAGGCGCAGTGGCTGTGCATACCCGATCCCTTGTTGGTGGCGTATGATTTTGAAATCACTTCAGCTCGTGCGGTGGAAGCGCAGGTGCCGCCCCCCTCGGACCGATCTGTCGAAGCGGGCTTGTTCTCCGTGGCTCCCGCGGGCAAGAGAGGAGGCCCGCCCGAGGCAGAACAGTCTAGCAGAGATCGCCCGCCATGCCTTGGCTGCGCTTGGATGTCTGGGTATCGCACTGAAGCCTTCAATACAGTCATACGGGGTCTTTTGGGGATTGCTCCTCCTGCCGCCCCCCCTCGCCCTCCCGCCCACCCTCCCTCCATCTTCCTTCCCCTCCTTCCTGCATCCCCCTCCTTTCTTCCGTCGATCCACTCCTCCTTTTTCCTCCTTCCTTCTCATCCTCCTCCTCCTCCTCCTCCCTCCTCCTTTCCTCCTCGCCTCCTTCCTCCTTTCCTTCTGCCTCCTCCTCCTCGTCTTCTTTTGGGGTTAGGAGGCTGTTTCTCTGCATTAGTGGGAGCGCCCTCGCCGTGAACTCTGTCAGTGCTTCTTTGTTCTGCACACCCAGGGGTCCTGCGATTCGGCGATCTGGCCCGTGAGCGCCACCAGCCGCCGTGGTGACATTCGGCGCTCGGGGGCCAGATCGCCGAAGTGAAGGATTTCACTGCTCTGCATGCCTCTTGTCGGCGGGGACGCTGCCAGGGGACCTCGCTGTGAGTCGTTCCTTCGGGGACGGCCAGTACAAGACGTCGGGTGGCCCGAGGCAAGAGGACCGCTGGTGAGAAGGCAGGGCAAGAGAAGGACGGAGCTGAAGAGCGGGGGGAGCAGAAACAGGCGTGGAGCGTGAGGGGGGGAGGAGAAGGGATGAGTGGACTCGGGGGCGCAGAAACATGTTCGAAGATGATGGTGATGGTGGCGAGGAGGAGGAGGAGGCGGAGGAGGAGGAGGAGGAGGAGGAGGAGGAAAAGGAGGAGGAAAGGAGGAGGAGGGGAGGAGGAGGAGGAGGAGGAGGAGGAGGAGGAGGAGGAGGAGGAGGAGGAGAGGAGGAGGAGGAGGAGGACCGTAGCTATTTGGGCTCAAGATCCGACAGAAGGCATGCTTGCATCTTTCTGGAGCTACGTGTACGTGTATTTCTCTTTCAGCACCACATTAGTTGTGTTTCTTATCTCCCATGTCCTTCCGCAGCGGTCGAGGTTGCTCGACAAACTATGTGCTGGGCGCCCTCAGGCAGCTCGGCAAATACCGCAAGGTAAACTTCAAGAGCTCAGCCACTTTCGCGGCCGCCGCCACCGCCATCTGTTCCCTCAGATATGCGCTGCTGCGGCAAGATATTGTGCTGCAGAAGACCCAGAACTCGCGCTCCGGGACCCCGAGGCACCCAATGCGAACCGTCTGAGGAGGTGCCTCGAAGTGGACATGGGGGTCCCCCCTCAAAGGTCCCTGAAGGCGATGATCGACGACGCCCATGAGCAGGGCAAGTTCGACCATCAAGCGTATTTGGACGCCACGAACATCTGTTTACACAGGAGCTCGGCACACTTGGCTGCACCGAACCCAGGGCGTCCCGCACTGCCACTTTCCCAGAGTCCCGCCTGGAAGCTGGTAGGCGCAAGACGCCGCGGCTGCCCCAGAGGCCGTGCTGGCGACCGAGGGATTCCAGACATCGCTCCTCAAAGCCGCGCCCGAGTTCGTCCCTGGGCAATGGCCCCGAGACGACGGGCACCTGCAGGGCGACTGGCAAGGGGGCGCCGAGATGGTCCGCCCAGGCGTCGCCTGCTCGGACAGGGCGAGCGAGGAGGCCGCCGCGCAGACCGCCCTGGAGGACGCCAGAGCCCGCAGGGAACACCAGCCCGACCTCTGCTCCGCCACGGCACTGGACCGCGGGGGCCGGCTCAGGCCCACAGGGCGGCCGAGCGCCAGGCAGCCGGCAGCCCGCGCTTGGAGACCCGCTCTCTGGCGCCGGCACGCTGGCAGCCCGCGCCAGGCAGCCCCGCCGAGGAAGGCGGCAGCCCGCGCCAGGAGATCCGCTCCCCGGCGCCATGACAGCCGCCCGGAGGCCGCCGCCTCTGGGGCCGCACCCGCCCGAGCGCCTGGCGGAGGCCACGGGGGTGCCGGGCGATGCGCTCCCGGGCCCCCCGGCGGCCGCCGGCGCCGGCCGCCGGCTGCCAGCACCGGCTGCCGGCCGCCGGCCGCCGGCCGCGGCTGCCGAGGCTGCGCCGGGCGGAGGCCAGCCGGCGGACTCGGGCTATAGGCGGAGGCTATAGGCGGAAGCCCGCGCTGGGCCACGCGCCAGGCGGAGGCCATGGGGGGGCCGAGCGGTACGCTCCCCGGCCCCCTGGCGGCCGCTGCCGTTGGCCGCCGCCTGGTGGCAGCCGCCCGCCGGCTGCTGGCCGCCGGCCACGGCCGACCAGCCCGTCAAGCAGTGGCGAAGCGTTCTGGCTCGCCTATAGCCCCACCAAGCAATGTTCTAAGAACCAAGAACCTTTTGTGGTTTCCACGAAATGTTCTGAGAACATTTCTGGCGGAGTCTGTTTTGTTTTATCACATCGGATTTGTGTTCTAAGAACATGGTTTTTGTTATTGGAACATGTTGGGGTTTTAAGAACATTTCGTGGTAGGATTGTCGGAATGCCGGGACGGTCGGTCCCTGCTCAAGCCAGATGATGGCGGGCACGCTTGGCACGCCATTCAGCACCTGTGGATTCAGGGCGGTCTCCCGCCCGACGCAGTGCGCGTGCCGTGGGCAGTCTTCCAGCACGATCCTGTGGACGGGCTAACGGACCCCAGCGACCAAGATGCTCAGACCCACATTCAAGCAGTGGCGAAGCGTCCTGGCTCGCCTATAGCCCCACCAAGCAATGTTCTAAGAACCTTTTGTGGTTCCCACGAAATGTTTTTCGAACATTTCTGGTTGGGACTGTCTTGTTGTATCACATCGGGTTTATGTTCTAAGAATTGTTTTGTTCTTAGAACATCTTTGGGTTCTAAGATTGTTTCGTGGTAAGACTATAGGAATGCCGGGACGGTCGGTCTCTGCTCAACACGTGGCCATGATCAGCGGCACAGGGGCACCAGCAGTGTTTTCACCAGCTTCCCACAAGCACAGCAGCTGGAATACCACGACACGTCGATCATGGAGCCGGCCGCCTTCGGCCGCTGCTGCCAGGACCACGCCCGCCACTGCCTCGAGGGCTCGGCCTCTGCTCGCAGCTCATGGATCGCTCTCGCCCCCGACGACCAGGCCGAACAGGCTCCAGATGACCCGTGGGCACCGCTGGCAGAGGACCCCCGTGGGGCACCTCTCCTCGCCATCGGGGAGCCCGAGGAGGGTTCTGGCGCTGCAGGCCCGCCGGAGCCCGCTAGGCCAGAACGCCATCGCGGGCCGGACCGACCAGACAGGGTGGTCCGCTTCGAGGGAGCCGTCAAACTCATCGGCGACATCGGGCGCCTCCTCCGCGGACGGTCTGAAAGGCGGCCGCGGGAGCCGCGAGCGGAGACCGCCCAGAGAGAGTCGTCCGCTTCCATCGCGCCGTGAGATCCATCGACGGTTCGGACACCGCACCCCGATTTCGCTGACCTTCGGCGTGCAGGTGGTGAGCCGCCGCTTTTCTACACAACGGCCGGAGGCTTGGGATCGGAATCTTGAGAGTTGCTCCCCCTACCTCCCCCTCGCTGCCTGCCCGCCCGCTGTTTCCTCCCCCGTCCTGCTTTCCCTCCTCGTCCTTCTCCTCCCCTCTCTTGTGGGTCGGGCAGGGTTGGGTCGAGCTGGTCGGTAGGCAAGCGACCCAGCCACCAGCCAACACCCGGCACCTACCAGCTTGGCTCCCGTTTCGCCGACCTCTGCGTTGAGGTCGGGTCCAACTTTTTCACCAGAGGGCCGCCCCGCGTCCAGAGGCGGAGGGAGGGGGAGGGGCAGCTTGAGGAGTATTTGCGCTAGAGCGCCTGCCGACGCGCGGCAGAGCTATGGTCCTTCCCCCTTCCCCTCCCCCCTCCCATTATATCTCCGCGTCTCCCTCCCTTCCCCCACTTGAGTCTGTACCGAGGGAGCACCGCCCACCAGCTGCAATTTCCATTGGACCGCCAGGGGCGCGAAGGTAGCTCGTGCCCGTGGCTCCTAGCTGGCCACTCGCCGTCCAGTAAAGACCTCTGGGGCACGACGACAACGGTCGGCCCTGCGGTACCCCTGGCGCGAAGATTTTCGCGCAGACGGTAGCGTCGCAACCCGATGCCAATAAAGGCGTGCAGTACGGGCGTCAGTGGCCATGCGCACCAGAGAGCCCTGCACGCCAGCTGTCATGTTCCTGTGGACCGCCAGCGCCTCGAAGACAGGCTTGCGCCCGTGGCCCCCAGCAGCCGTTCGCCGTCCAGAGAAGAGAACCGCGCATGGGCATGCGACCCAGCTACCGGCCAATCTCCTGCACCGCACCTTGAAGCATGGCCCCCTTTTTGCCGATCTCTGCGTAGAGGACTGCTCCAACCCAACTGTTTCACCAGGCTTGGGGGGGGTGATTTGAGGAGGAGGAGGAGAAGGAGGAGGAGGCGGAGGAGGAGGAGGAGGAGGAGGAGGAGGAGGAGGAGGGTGGATGGGTCAGGATCTGGGTGGGCGACCAAGCGTACCATCTGGGCGGGCTGCCCGCGCTGGCCGGCGGCCGCCGCGCCCCCGGGGCCCACCGCTGCGCGCCGCCGCGGGGCGGGGCGGCGGCGTCGGCGCGAGGCGCACCGCTTCTATGTGGACGGTGGGGGTCTGGCTTCAGGAACGGGAGGGCGAGGGATTCGAGGGTGCCGGTCGGGAACTGATTCCCTTTGCGCCGTACTTTTTCTCTTTCGTTCAGCCCCCGCCTCCCCCCCGGGCTTGGCCGGGGAGAGGCGGCAGGATTGGTGGGTAGCACTCTTGGAGTCCACATACCTTTATTCAGTCAGGAGGAGGAGGATGAGGAGGAGGAGGAGGAGGAGGGGGAGGGGGAGGGGAGAGGGGGAGGGGGATGCGGAGGAGGAGGGGGAGGGGGGGGGGAGGGGGACGAGGAGGAGGAGGAGGAGGAGCAGGAGGAGGAGGAGGAGGAGGAAGAGCTGGAGGATGAGGAGGAGGATGAGAAGGGAGACGAGGAGGACAAGGCGAGGAGGGGGAGGATGAGGAGGAGGAAAAGGAGGAGGAGGAGGATAATAATTGGGACGAGGAGGACAAGGCGAGGAGGAGGAGGAGGAGGTATGTGGCCAGAAGATGAAACTCGAAAAGGTAATGGCAGTGAGGAGGACACAACAAGGATCAGGCTGAGGAGGAAGAGACGAGATTGTGGAGGAGTTGGAGGAGGGGGAGGAGGAGGAGGAGGAGGATAATGTAGTGGGGAAGCGTGGCCATTTCTGTTTTTCTGGCTCGTGTTCATACTGACCTCCAGACTGTTCTAGCTCAGCACTCCGACCTCCGGCATCCAGGATCCGACTTTCCACTTCCACCACCACCTGTTGACCTCCAGCCTCCGCCACCTCAGCATTCCGACCTACAGCGCCCGGCGTTCGACTTTCCACTACCACTTCCACCCATCGACTTTCAGTCTGCAGTTCAACACTGGGACCTCCAGCCTTGAGCATCCGACTTCTCACCTCCCGCTCCACTTACACCCATCGACCTGCAGCCAGCGTCCACCAGCTTAGCACTACGACCTCCAGCATCCAGGAGCCGGCTCTCCGCTTCCGCCTCCGACTGACGACCTCCAACCTCCACCAGCTCAGCAGTCCGACCCCTAGCATCGATCCTCCGACTTTCCACTCCCACCTCCACTTATCGACCTCCAGCGTCCACCAGCTCAGAACTCAGCACTCCGACTTCAGCGTCCACCATCTCAGCGAATACGGGACAACATGCGCTGAGGGCTGCGGCCCCCCCCGCGCAGGCCCATGAGTGCTCCGCCCCCCGGCAGTCGCGCTCGCCCTCGCCCACGTCGCTTCTCAGCGGGGGTGTTGCCAGGGGACCTTGCTGTGAGTCGCTCCCTCGGGGATGGCCAGCACAAGACGACGGGTGGCCCAAAATCAGGAGGGCTGCTGATGAGACGACAAGGCAGCAGAAGGACTCGCCGAGCGCGTTGCAGTACTCGCAAAGTGCCTGCTCGCAGACGTCCGAAACAAACACATACGTCTGCCTTTGTGTTATATCGGAAGTCCCCCGCGGAGCATCCAGGCCATTTGCGAGTAGATGCTTTGCGAGTAGCGGAACGCGCTCGTCCAAGGACGGAGTTGAAGAGCGGGGAGAGCAGAAACACAACAGGGCGGAAGGATGGTGGCACACCAGGAGAGAGGAGCCGGCTCGAAGACGACGGCCGAGTGGCGGCGAGGGGGCCGGGCGAGGAGGAGGAGGGGGAGGGTGGCGGGAAGATGGAGCCGGAGAAGGGAGGGAGGAGGGAGGAGAACGGATTGAGGAGAACGGAAGGAGGGAATGAGGAGGAGGAGGAGGAGGAGGAGGAGGAGGAGGAGGACGGCGATGAGGAGCTGGAGGAGGCTCACGCAGACGGGAGGAGGAGGATGGCTGTATTTTCCATGGCGGGACCTGCAGAAATACGTGTCCCGAGCGCGGGGTTGGAGGCACATCTGTGGGCGGAGCTAGTCGCCAACCGGATGAACATGGAATGGTGAACCAATCTGCAGACGCTTTCGCGCTGCATGATGCTGCATACCTGTCCAAGGCATTGCTTCTTATGGTCCAGGGTTTACTTGTCATGACTACCGGATGGCGCTTGACTTTGCTGGAGCTTGTTGGGCGACCATGCCTTACTGCAAAGGCCTTCTGGCTGGTGCAGCCGACCCTGGATTGGGGATGATGGCGACAAGACGACGACGCATGAAAGTCCATGAGTTTCGCCCTTTTGAGGGTCCTCCTGGAGCCCTTTTTGGGCGTCTTGGGGGTTTAGCTACCTAGTGGCGCCCGACGCTGCTGGAGCTTATCGGGCGACCATGAGTTAGTTCCCGCCCCTCCTGCGTGTTGGGTTCTCGCTCTGACTGGAGCACTGTTGTCTCCGTCTTCTCCTCCCGCCTTCCTTTTCCTTCTGGCTTCTCCCTCTTCCCGCCGTCTGCCTCCTCTTCCTGCGCTGCTCCTTGGATGGTGGCTGCGAGCTGCGCAACTGTGTCACCTTTCGTGGGCTCCTGGGAGGCACGGCGGAGTCGGGGAGTACGCAGATCCAGCCGAGCCCTCGCAGCTCCCTGGGTGGCTGCGAACTGCGCAGTAGTTGCCACTTTCGTGGGCTCCTGGGAGGGACGGCGGAGTCGGGGAGTACGCGCACCCAGCCGAGACCTCGCAGCTCCTTAGGTGGCCGCGAGCTGCGCAGCCGTCGCCGCTTTCAAGGCTCCTGGAAGGCACGGCAGAGATGAGGGCATTTCAGATAGTGCATATCTTGCATCTGTTATCATGCACGGAGCGCTCCTGCAACTCTTCGCCTCGCGTGGAGAACGGGTCGGGCACGTCTCGGGGAAGTTGCCCTAGGCATCCCTCAGCTCCAAAGGGACCTGTGACCGAGATGCAGGGACTCGCCATCGCCAACCTTGAGTCTGAGACCTCGTGTGGTGCCATCCCCTTTTCCTGCCTCGACGCGGGCGTCTCCTGCGTAGCCGCTGCCTCCTGATGGCGTCCGTTGCTGCGCCACTGCTTTTTCGCGCTGCGCTGTTCGTCTGCACCGACTGTGCCGTGGACAGTCAACCCGCATAGTAAGGATGGGCAACCTTGCCAAGGGTACCCTTGCATCCTTGCCTTCTCGGCCCATCCTTGGCTGCTTTCATTGGCCGCGGCCCGCTCGCATCCTTATCGCGCATCCTCACTACGCGGGTTGACTGTATGTGAGCCTGCTCCCTGGCCCACTCTGAAAGTCTGCACCGTCTGAGGGCTCCCTGGCCGCCCCGCGGCCCTCCTTCCTTTGCGCCCCTCGCGCCCGCCTGCGGCCCCCCCGAGCCTCGAGTCGCAACGGATGCGTCCCGCCGGTTGCCTGGCCGCTCATTGGACCCATCTCGCCGCAGACCAGGGCTAAACAAGACATACAGACAAAAGTCATTGTCGATTCCCAAGAAAATATGGGAAACTATGGGACGTGGGGGGGAGACAATAATCCAGAACATATGGGAACATTTGGGGAAGTCTGTTATTGGTGTGCATTTATTTGTGTGTCCCAGGGCCCCTTGAAAGACGTTTGCTCACGCCGCGTCGCGTCACTCGCGCACTTCGTTCGCTCAGGCCGCGGTGCTGTGGGCGCAGCCCAGGTGTCTTGCACCCGTGTCGAAGCATGCCCTCTTCTCGCAGTGGCATTTTCCATGCAGTTCAGCATTCAGCATTAAATTGTGTTTTTTCCTTGCGCAATCGCCTTTGTGCGCATTGAGTCTGCCTGCGTTGGCTATGAGACTGGGCCGCTCTATCGCCCGTCCAGCACAGCAATGTGTGGCAAGTACCGTGCTTGATTCATGCGATGCGGGGAACACCCAGAGTGAACAGATGAGGGGTGGAAGAAGAACGTGGGAGAGGTGACGATGAGGGAAGTTGGAGGCGGAGGAGTGGAGGAGGAGGAGGAGTAGTGGGCGGAAGTGTAGGAGGATGGGGAGGACGAGGAAGAGGGAATGATAAGGGTATGGTGTGGAGGAGGAGGAGGAGGAGAGGGAGGAAGAGGAAGAGGGAATGATGAGGATGGTGTGGAGGAGGACGAGGGGGAGGAGAAGCAGGAGGAGCAGGAGCAGGAGGAGCTGCAGGCGGAAAGGGAGGAAGAGGAAGAGGGGAAATGATGGCGATCCGGAGGAGGGCGATCGGGAGGAGGAGATGGAGAAGGAGGACGAGGAGGAGGGCGAGGAGGAGGGCGAGGAGGAGGAGGAGGAGGAGGAGGAGGAGAAGGAGGTCGATGAGAAGGAGGAGGAGGTGGCATGAAGGGGCAGGCTGGGGGAGGGGGGGGAAGCACTCGCCGACCCGTGGAGCGTCCGAGGCTACGGCCCCTCCCTGCGCCGGGCGCCGGGAGAGCAGCGCGGCGCAGGGCCAGCGGAGCACGCGCGAGCGCACGCGCGTGAGAGCGCGCGCGGGCACGAGGCGCTGCCCGCCGCGGGCTGCAGCTTCCCCGCGCGGCCGGAGAGCCGTGCCATTCCCGACGGGGTGTGCCCGATCTCGGGGGCGGAGGAGGAGGAGGAGGAGGAGGAGGAGGAGGAGGAGGAGGAGGCCTCCTACCCTGACACGTCGATCCAGGAATTGGCCGTTTTCGGTTCGCGAGAGAGGGCGCCGCGGCCGTCATTTCTGCGGGCCCAGGTCCGTCGGTTTCGGCCCCAGGCCCCTTGCCACGAAGGGGAGGTTTGCGAAAGGGAGGTTTGTCTACCGCCGACGATCGCGTTCGGGCGGGGGCGGAGTGGCGATCGGGCGTGTGCCATTCCCGACGGGTCCGTGCCCGATAGCGCGCGGGCCCGCCGGGCGCCGCCGACCTGCGGTGGTGAGCGCGCAGGCAAGAGCGGTGCCCCGGGTGTCTCTCCGCTCTGCGCGCTGCGGGGCGGCTGCCCCCGACCGTCGAAGCAGCTGCTGCGTTCCGTGAGCTCTTGGCGACCCCTGGGTGCAGCTCGCGCGCAGGTTTTCAGGGTCGGGTCTTTTCTTGCAAGGGTGTCTTGCTGCCGCGTCCGCACTGACCGCGGCGTCGTCAGGCCTGACAGGGACCGACGACGCCGCAAAAGAGGAGCAGTCTCCGTGATTATCTTCCGGACTCGTGAAGTATGGTTGAAACGTCCGTTGCAAATGCGCTAGACCAGAACCGAATCGCGCGAAGCGCGCGGGTGGTTCTAGCACACGTGCTTGTATCGTGTTCATCTCGATATTTGTCCCAGCGGCTCCTGGCGGCCAGGACCATCCTATCTCCGCCGAGCCCGAGTTCACCACAATGAGGCTGGGTGGTGTTCCTTTGTCGTTTTCCGCTGGTGCATTGCTCACATCACCGTCGCACTCTGGTTTGTCCTCCTCTTCTGATTCGTCTCGTGACTCTGGCCGCCACCTACGTGATGGCCTGGTTGCCTCTGCCCGCTGCTCAAGCACGCATGTTTGCACGACGGTCTCCTGACGGTCTGCTCACGTTGAGTCTCACAGGTCAGAGGGTGGCGCTACGACAGCGTACCTCCCCCTGCACACATCCCTATCACATCACTTACACTCCTCTCTCCCATACCCCTTCCCTTTGTCTCCCACCCCGATCCTGGAACCCAGCCTTCCCTCCCCTTCGCAGCCATTCCTTCCCTCCACCTCCCTTCCCGTTCCGTTCCCTCCCCGCCCACGGACCAGCCCCGAGTTACCAGTGACGAGCCACAGTTTCAGCAGCGGAGTTCAACCAAGTCCCCATCACCACCGTCGGACTCTGGGACAGACTGAAGACGACGCACGGTCAGACCGTCACGGCGAAAGCTTACTGAAGCTGCGGCAAGGCCCCCGCTTCAGGCACGAATGCGAGGAGGCCGCCGAGAGCTTCATAGGGCCCACGCCGCCTGAAGCAGGCCGCGTGTCTTTGGGGAAGGTCTGGGCACCCTGCCCTCCGCTCACGCCTCGCCCTCTGGCTCGGCGGCCTCGGCCTCTCCCCCCCCGCCTCTCTTCCACCTCGCCTCCCTGCCTCCCCCTTCCCTCCCTCGTCCCACGGCCTTCCGCGTGTCCCCCTCTCAGGAGGGAAAGAAACACACAGACACAATTCATCCTCGATTTCCCAGAAAATATGCGAAAATATGGGAAGTGGGGGGAATAGAAAAACCCAGAACATATACGAAAATATTGGGGATCTTGTTATTTGTGTGTATTTATTTGTGTGTCCCAGGGCCCCTTCACCCTCCCCCTTCCTGGCCTGCCTCCCCGCTGCTCCTCCTCTCGCCCCGCCTCCCGGTCTCCTCTCTGCTCCTGGCGACGCGCTCTATTCTGGGCCTTCCCCTGCCTGGCTCTCTGCAGGGTCGTCGGCCCCCCCCCTGCGGGGGCGCAGTGGGGTCTTTCCTTGTTGCGAGGCGGCCCATCGTTTTGCGCCCCCCTTCCCCCCTCGTCCCTCTTCACCTCGACTGGGGGATCGACTACAGAATTGATTTACCCCCCAGCTGGTTTCCGCGTCGAGTCCACAATAGACGTAGAACGCCAGTCGGTCTACGAAACCTTCACGTCCGTCCCTGTTCACCTCGACTGGGGGATCGACTGCAGTCAGAAACCCTAACAAGGACGCGCGACTTTGCTCAGGGTACCCTTGCGTCCTTGCTCTTCCTGGCTCTTGCGTCCTTGGGGTTTTCGTCGTCCGCCGCCCCAGAATCCCATCTTCGGCTTCCAAGGGTCTTGCGTCCTTACCGCGCGTCCTTATTAGGGTTTTTGATTGTACATTATTGATTTACCCCAACGCTGGTTTCCACGTCGAGTCTACAACAAACACGTAGAGCGCCAGTCGATCTACGAAACCTTCACGTCTGTTCCATGATTCGGGCGAGAAGAACCAATTCTGGAGTAAACCAATTCTGGATTCGACCTCCTACTCGATTTCTTCGTCATGAGGGGATCGAGTCCCGAACGCTGGACCCGAAGGAAAGCCGTCGGGTCCCGGACCCGTTTCTTCAGACTGCCTTTATTTCGTGGTACATTTCGCCCGTCCCGGCGACCTTTTCCCATCCGTCTGGCCGCTTTCCGACCCAATGCCCTTGCTCAGTTGCATTACCTAGCCTCGGAGCGTTTGTTTTCAGGTGTAGTAGCACCGACTTCCTGATGCTCGTCTGCGACGGCAGCTCCCCGCAGCCACCGGGCTATGTTGCATCATTCTAGCAATCGGCGATCGGTGCTCATGCTGAGAGTACTCCACCTCTCCTCTTCCTCCAGCTGCTTGATCCCACCATGTAATCACCGCTTCTCCCTTGGTCTCTCAAGCATAACTTATTTCCGTGCTCCCCTGTGTTCCTTCTTAATTGTTGTTGGTCCTACGCCTCAATCCTGCCAGAACAGTACCACCCCCTCCACAATCAGATCGATGTGCTGAGACGGAGCAGCGGCAGTTCACTCGAAGCCCAATCGTGCACGCACACAGGTTGGTGCAGCAGTGCGTTCACGGCTGAGGGCTGTTTCTGTTTCGACCGCATGTGTTCTTTGGGTACCTCGGGGCATTTGAGTATATTGTTGGGGGCTTGGTAGGGGTCCTGGGGACGTCTTGGATTGTCTGCATGGTCTCAGGGCCCCCGTCTTGTTGCCGTCTTGCTGCCCTCTTGGGCCGTGCCGGAGCCGTCGTGGGCCAGCCTCGGGTGGTCTTGCTTCGCGGATGGCCCGCCGAAGCCCTTCGGCGGCCGCAAGGCCGCACCCCTGGAGCGCTCAGGTCCCTCCAGTGTTGCGCAGAAGCCGCCAGACGCTGCGAGAAGGCCCACTGGAGGCCCCCCCCCCAGCACGCTTCACAGAGGCAACAGCACATGTGAGGCTTATGGACTCCAGTCAGAGGGTTCATCGGGCGAGCGTCTTGGATCGTCTTGAGGCATCATGTGGACATCTTGGGACCTCTCAGTGGTCTCTGGGCCGCCAAGGGCCAGTCTTCGAACACGTGGCATCCGCCCGAAGGCGCTCGTAGCTCGTCTTGGGTTTGCCTTGGGGTCGTGGGGGGAACCATACATCAAAACGCAGGCTGCGACCTTTGAATTGGGAAGTACACGGGCCGACGCCCAGCGGAAAGTAGAGAAAGGAGTCTCATTAGACAGCTAACAGGCATACACACACGAACAACCTGCGGTGGGCACGTGGTGGATAGACGTTATTATGCGTCTTTCTTGAGCGATGCAAGTGGAGCTGCCGTTGAGTCATAGTTTGTTTATTTGGTATCTTTCGCAATGATGCGTGCGTTTGGAGTTCTTCGTTTTCGACGACATGCAAGTGAAGGCAAAGTGAACGACACGAGTCACTCACTAGAACATTGTGTCGTTTGTCCAGGATTCCCCCCCCACTGGCGAAGCAGACGTGTTCTGTTGCCTGCCGCTCCTGGCCGCCAGGCTTGCGGCAGCTGTGGTCAGCCCCCCCCCACCCCCGGGGTCGGATGAACCAACACAGGGAAACAGCACCACCAGCATGCCTTCCCGAGCTGGAGGTTGGAGACGTACCGGGCAAGACGCCGGAAGCAGCGATACCACACGATGGGTGGTGCTGGTGTGGTTTTTCCCTCCTTTTGTTTGGTGGGATCAGCCTCGTTCTCGTCCTTGTTTTAGGCGTCAGCGACAGGGCGCTCCGCACAGAGGCTTCTGGGACATCCGTGCCCGCGGGTAAGCGAGCAGCCCTGCCGCCGGCGTGGCGCTGCCAGCCACTTCAAGACAGCAGGGCGTGCGGAGTTCGGCCTTCGGTTTCTGATTCGAAGATCCCTCTCGAAGTGGGAGGCAGAAGGGGATGATGAAGTTGTTAGCTAGGTCGGTAGGGATGGGGAGGAGGTGGAAGAGAAGAGAGGGGATGGTTCGATTCTCGCTGTCGCTCCCAAGGCTTACTAAGACACGCCAAACAATACCAACCACCAGTTTTCCTTCATCCGCTTCATATGGGGCCAGTTTGGCATGAGTTGGTAGCGGGGGGGCCCAAAAGCGGAGGTAAATTAACGAGGAGGGCAGAGGGGGGTGGGGGAGGGGGTCCCGAAATCCTACACATCCGATGATTTTGAACCTCCACAGTGCCGCTGTGCGCAGGTCCCAAGAGAGATCGTCTGATCTCGCTTGGCGCTATTGCAATGCTGTGCTATCATCATCTGAACAGTCGAAGCGGAGTCTAACATGCCAGTGCCCCATTGGGCTGGGTGGTTTCTGAACTGCCAGGACTTGCTGCGCCATGAGAGTTTCGGTGCTGCCAGTGCTACGGGGCTTGTGAGCCTTTCTTCTCCCGGGGGCGGCGAGAGGGCGCGAAGATGACTGCGCTCTGCACTCGGCGCAGCTCGACGCGCGAAGGAAGATGCCTGAGGCTGGCGGTTGCCTTCCCGCGTTTGCCTGCGCAGCACGTGCTTTTTCGATCCCGATTCCCCAGGCAGCGCTGGCAACAAAGCTGACCTTAGTTGCCTTTTGAGCAGATGGCTGACATTACTGGGTTTGCAGACCTCCTCCGCCTCCTCCTCCTCCTCCTCCTCCTCCCTCCTCCCTCCTCCTTCGCCTCCTCCTCCTCCTCCTCGCGGGCGCCTCGTGAGCTGGCTGGTGCTTCGATGTGTTCGCCCCGCCTCCGCCCGCGGGCGCCTCGTGGCCGCCGCCGGCGCTGCCGGTGATTCGCGGGTCGAGAGCGCACCTCTTCCGTCGAAGCTAAGCGGGCCGCGCGAAGCTTGAATTAGCAAAGAGGGGGGGACGGAAGGAGAGGCCTCACGGCAAGGCCAGGAGGAGGCAAAGCCTCGGGATCAGGCGGTGCCGAAGACGACGTGCTTGCAAAGGAACGCCTTGCACAGGAACCCGGTGGCGAAGTACCGCTCGACTACACGCAAGAGTGACCCTTCGCCGAAGTGACCTTTAGTGCGGGCCCACTGGGGTCCCCCGATCGCCGAGCGCGAGGCGGCAGTGGCGCCCTGCGCGCTTGTGTTTGTCCCCCCCGCGGCCCCCAAAAAGCCGCGCACCCGAGGCCACCCTTATCCAGGGTCACTCTTGCGTGTAGCCGAACCGCACACGCATCGCACCGTACAGGCGGCCCGGATTAGTAGGTCGACCCTGCCAGATCCAGGGTACCCTTGTGTCCTGTGTCTCGCGACCCGTGCCTCCTGCATTTCTGTGGCAATGTGGCCCTCGGAAGGGTGTTTTTGTCCTCTCGCGTGTCCTGTCCAGTCGAGTCCGACTGTTGACTGTACACAGATGGCACGACATGCAGATTGCACCGCATCCGCTGCACTGCATCCACTCCCCTTCTCTGCACATGATGTTGCACCGCGCACTTTGCGCCGTACTCGGACTGCACCGGCTCTGTACATCATGTTGCACCGCGTACTCCGCACAGTCTTCAGATTGCACCAATTCGTATCGCACATCGAGCAGGCAAGATCTGATCGTTTAGGGTCCACGCTGGCAGAACATCCGCTTCAACCATCGTGTTTTTTCTACGCCCACGGTCGCGGTTGGACATCGTGCATTGATCTCCCGCGTGCATGTTGGCGTCTGTTCGCCATTGGTATTGTTGATGGTACCGCGTTGGGCGCCCAGATACGGTGGTCTGGAAAAAGAGTAATAGTATCATGGTTGGGGGAGTCAGAAGAGAAGGATAAATCAGCGGACGATGATGATGAGCGTGTGATTGATTGCATCAGCGCCGCCCTTCCAGGGTATGACAATAGTGGTCGTCCTTCTTGTTTTATTGTGTAGTGTTTTCTGGTTTATCGGTTGGGCGCGCGCGCTCGCTCAGTATGCACGTGGCTGCAGTACCGTCATCGCGTCGATGCAATGTGTGGCACGAGTTGCGTCCGCATGCGGCGGAGGTGCATCTAGAGTTTTTGTTGCAGGTGGATTTGATTGTGCAGTTTTACACCGTTCCCGCGCTCTAAAAAATTACCTGGTTTGACACTTGAGTGGTGCAGTTTTGAGAACGTGAAGGTGAAGTGCCGTGCTCGTCCCATCTATGCAGTGGTCGTGGTTCCATCTGTTGGACATTTAGCATTGGGGAGGGGGCTTCCCGAGGGAACCTTCCGCGCAGGCATCTCGGAGGGCGAGTTCCCCAACCCAGAGGTGGTCAAGCTGGCCGCGAAGGAGTGGCGACCGCCATGGGGGAGGGGGGGGGGGCGAACCAGGGGCAGCTTTCCGCTGTTCAGGGTCGTCTTGTCACCCTCGAGGGAAGTGGGTAAGTTACGTTGCACCTCCGGGAGGCTCAGGTCTTCATGCGGATTGCGGGATTTCGTCTGTGTGGTCGCATGCGCCTGGGCGGGATTGCGCGCCGCCCACCCTCTACTGCTCCCCAGACCTCCGGCGTCGTGAAAAAACAATGCAGCCGTTTCTGTAGTAGTTTCGGTCCCCTGGGGCCGCACCTAGGTTCCAGTGTAAACGTCGGCGCAAAACCGGTTTTGGTAATGAGGCTGTAGCTTCCGTTGCATTTGCTTCAACTGATGTCGGAGGCGTGTGAACACTCCCCATTCTCCCTTCCTTAATGCCTTCCCTCCTTGCCCCGCTCGCCCATTCCCGTCGCACGCAATCAGAACAGTGGTGATACTGTTTGAAACCGGTAGTGCTAGAGTGCGGAGCAGCGGTTGTATCACTCATATGGATTACTATTGCTACCACTATTGCTGCAATGACTCCGTTTACGACTACGGACGCGACTACGACTAAAAGTGCCACTGCGACCACTGCTGCTATCACTGCTACTGCTGCTGCTACTACTACTGCTACGGCTACGACGAATATTCTTCCAGTACTACTACTACAATTACTACAATTTCTAAGGCGACTACGGCTACGACTGCGCTTACCACGACTACTACTACTACAACTACTACTACTACTACTACTACTACTACTTCTACTACTACTACTTCTACTACTACTACTACTCCTACTACTACTACTACTACTACTACTACTAGTACTAGTACTACTACTATTACTACTCCTAGTACTAGTACTAGTACTAGTAGTAGTAGTAGTAGTAGTAGTAGTAGTACTACTACTACTACTACTACTACTACTACTACTCGTGCTACTACAACTACGACGGCTACTAGTACAACTGCTACACCTACGACGGCTACTACTACAACAACAACTACTACTACTACTACGACGACTACTACTACTACTACTATTACCTCTACTACTACTGCTACTACTACTGCTCCTGCTAGCACTACCACCACCACCACCACGACTACTACTACTACTACTACTATTACTACTACTACTACTACTACTACTACTACTACTACTACTACTACTACTACTACTACTACTACTACTAGTACGACTACTACTACTACTACTACTACTACTACTACTACTACTACTACTACTACTATTACTACTACTACCGCCACCACTACCACTTCCACTGCTACTTCTGCTGCTACTACTACCACTACTACTACTACTAATACTATTATAACAACTACTACTTCTATTACGGTTACTGCGAGTCGTACGATTACTGCGACGTCGGCGACGGCTACTACTACGACTACTGCCACTCCTACTATGGCAGCTACGCTTGCTTGGACTACTGCGAGCGACTTCTACGAGCACTATTACCCTTGCGGCTATGAGATCTACTACATGTAGCACGGACACCACTACGACTACAACGACTGTTATGACTACTACAGCCACGCCGACTTCGGCGACGGCGACGATCATAATTACAACTGCAGAGCTAGCAACTACGACTACTACGACCACGGGAACTACTACTTCTACGAACACGACTATCATGACTAATATTCTTACCAGTACGAATCTTCTGACTACTACTACTACTACACTTATTACTGCCGCTACTACTACCATAGTAATACTAGCTGTAATAATAGTAGTACCAGCAGCAGCAGGCAGTAGTACGAGTAGCAGTAGTATTATTCGCAGCACAACTATAGTATTGGTCGTAGTCGTAGTAGTAGTACTAGTCGTTACATTCGTAGTGCTTGTAGTCGTAATCTCAGTAGCAACAGCAGGAATAGTAGT
>CAUYUJ010017549.1:242139-282139 GCA_963575745.1 Prorocentrum cordatum | reverse complement strand
GGGGGGAGGGGGTCGAGCGGGCTCGAAGTGAGGAGGGGAGGGGGGAGGGGGTCGAGGGCTCGACGCGAGGAGGGGAGGGGGGGAGGGGGTCGAGGGCTCGAAACGAGGACGTCGAAGCGGGGGGTCGAGGCGAGGGAGGAGAAAGCTGGGGGGAGGGTCGGGAGGAGGGGGAGAGTCAACCGGGTCAAGCAACGGGACTAGGTCGCTCCAGAGCCTGTCGGAACGCTTTGGAACGGCCGCGGCACCCGATCTCTGGCTTACCCATCACACCCCTCACTGCCTCTCAGCCCCTCCACCTCATACGCCAATTGCTCCAGACAGTGGGCCACGATGGGAGAGCAGACCTTCTGAGACAGACGTCGGGGGCCCATGCAAACGGGGGTCAGCCAGAGCGCCGGATATTGCAGGATCCTGCAGGGCCAGGGGCGCACTGACCCGGGCTTGGGTACAGGATCCTGTTGGATCCAGTAGGATCCTGCAGGATCCTGCAAGGCCCGACTGGCCTGGGTTTGCATTGACCCGGGTCAGTGCGTCCCCGAATGCGAATACGAAGGGAAGAACGAGACAGATGCTTTCACCTGGCGTCAGCTCCACCGCGAGGCCCTTTCCTATACATGTGGGCGCCACCGGCGAAGGGAGGGTGCCAGGAAAGACCCGCCGCGTGCGCTGGTTCGCCTGGCCCTTCCTTTGCTGACCCTCGCTTCTTTTTCTCCGACCGCGTGTGAACCCCACCCCTCTGCGCGGCCGCCCTCGTCTTCTTCCTACCTCTTGCACGCTGGGCAATTCGCCTCTCGGTTGCCCCGGGTAGCCACACGCTGGAGTGGACTACTGTTGCCTCGCCGCCGACGGAACACTGATCCCTACCCCAGGAGGTTCAATCGGCGCTGGGGCATCGGACACTCTCGCTGTGGTTCGCCTGGCTGCTGGTCTCGTTCGGAGTCTGAGCCCCAGCCGGCGTTTTTCAGAAATCTGATTTGTAGGGGAGGATTTAACGTGTGGTTCCTATTCTCGGCGCCGAGCGAGAGGGAGACATGAGAAGGATAATGCCTTCTCAGAAGGCGGCGGGACTTCTCAGAAGCCCTCGCGCCTTCTGAGAAGTTTTTGCCTGTCTTCTGGGACGGCTTCGAAGACTTCTCAGAAGGTCGGAGGACTTCTGAACCTTCTGAGAAGGCCCTCCCCTTCTCACTTCCCCCCCTCGCTCGCCGCCGATATTTGTCCGCCCGATCCTGGCGCAGGGGAGATGCGACAGGCGGGTGTATAGCGTGGGTCTGCTCCGGGGAGGGAGGAGGCGGCGGCTCCCTCGGCTCCCGGTGCCCCCAGGCGCAGCCGCGGCCGCCGTGTGCCGCATGGCGCTGAGGACAAACTCCAAGGACCCCGGCGGGGCAGCGGGGGGCTGCCACGCAGACTGCGCCCAGGTGGCATGCAGGTGCAGTGCAATCGAACGAATACCGTCATAAACACAAACTTTTGGCGCTCCGCGCGGATTCTCGGATCTGCGCTAGGTCCTGCGACGGCGCCTGGCGCGCCAGGGAGGGGGGTCCAGCGCAGATCCAAGACATCCGCGCGGACCTCCAACAGTTTGTGTGTTAAGTATGCCGTTTTTCTTCCTCTATGCAAAGCAGACGGATAGTTAGAGTTGCCTGTTCGCTGACCTCTCTCTCTCACTCTCTCACGCTCTGCCTTTCTCTCTCTCTCTCTCGCATCGTTCTTGCCTCCTCTTTCCGTTGTCCCCCAACCATCCTGTGGTGTTGGGTCCTCGTTTCGCAGAGACAGCGCCCCGCGTCGCTCCTCCTCCCCCCCTTCCTCCTTCCTCCCATCCCTGCCGCTGCCCTCCGCATGTCACTGTCTCGTCACACCCTCACGCTTTCCGTGACCCCAGGGAGGTCCTTCGAAGGCCCCAGTGGCAGGGCACGAATTCTCTCCCCGCAACGTTTCGTCACACTCCTCATACGCTTCATGGCCCCATATGGAGCTCCTTCGAAGGCCCCAGTAGCAAGGTTCGCATGCGCCCCCCCGCACCATTTGGTACTCCACATCAGGCCCCAGTTGCAGGGTTCCCATGCGTCCGCCCGGCACATTTCGGCACAGCACTTCATACAATTCGCGTAGGGAGCTTCTCCGAAGGCCCCAGTGGCAGGGTTCGCATGCGCCCCCCCGCACCATTTTGGCACACCCCTCGTACGTTTCTGGGCCCTAGAGGGAGCTCCTCCGAAGGCCCCAGTGGCAGGGTTTGCACGCGCCTCCCGCACCATTCTGGCACACTTCTCACACGCTTCGCGGCTCCATAGGGAGCCCCTCCATAGGGATCGCACGCGTACGCCCGCACTATCTCGGCACATCCCTCACATGTTTCGTGGCCCCATCGGGAGCTCCACGGAAGTCCCCATTGAGTGGGTCCACATGCGTCCGCCCGACCCATGTCAGCACAACCCTCAGATTTTTCGTGGCCCCATAAGGGGCATCACGGAATGACCTAGTGGGAGGGTCCGCATGCGTTCGCCCGACCGATGTCGGCACACCCCTCACACGTTTCACGGCCCCATGAGGAGCCCCACCGAAGGCCCCAGAGGGAGGGTTCCCATGCGTCCGCCCGACACATTTCGGCACACCCCTCACACGTTTCGTGGCCCTATCGGGATTTCTACCGAAGGTCCCAGTGGGAGGGTCCTCATGCATCCGCCCGACTCATGTCGGCACACCTCTCACACGTTTCACGGCCCCATGAGGAGCCCCATCGAAGGCCCCAGAGGGAGGGCTCCCATGCGTCCGCCCGACACATTTCGGCACACCCCTCTCACCGATGACGACTCTCACAATTGCGATATTCACAAATGCATGTAGTGAGAAAGACTGGGGGCTGCCTAGCCACTGAAAAGAAAGAGAGGTTGCCTAAGCCTGCCTCAATGCTACATTGAGCTCAGAAGGGGTAGCGCCAGTCGATGCCGGGAGCGCTGGACGAGCTTGCCACACGTTGGAGTCCGAGATTGCAAACGTCTGAGGTATATGGAGGTATGATATCAGAAGATGGCCAAGAACTCTCAAGAGGTGCCGAGATGTTCGCCGCGAAGTTGATGCTGCATAAACACAGACGAGCAAGCATGCCATCTACAACAGCTCCACCAACTCAAGATGCAGATACTCATGCGTTTCAGTGCGAAAGTGGAAGCGGCGAGCTAAAACTTCCCCATTCCGCCAGACTTCCCACCCTTGCCAGGGGCTGTGCTGGGATACGGCTCGCGACGTGCCATCCCTGCCGATGTCGTTCGCGAAGCCGCAAGGAGAGTGCCAGAGACCTCGGAGGCCAGCTCACCAGGGCCGAGAGTATGACTCGAGACCTCTGAACCAGCAACGTTGCCAGCTCCAAAGCCATGGAGCTGCAGCTGAGCTGGAGCAGGACCAGCAGGCGCATGTGGATCGCCAGCGGGTCCTGGTGGCGCCTTGGCGGGCTCTGCGGCGCGGCTTCCCTGGGGCCCAGTGCACTGGCTGGCCGCACCCCAATCGGCGGCCGGAGAATCGCACGGCGTTGTGGCGTCGGCAGCCGCTCGCTTGGCAGCCACGCGTCGTGTCTTTTCCTTCTGACGCTGAGCACGTCTTGCAGCACGCAGCGCCTCCAACAGCTGGGCGGGGTCGTCGGTGCCGGCGTGTGGGCTCTGTGCATCCGGAGGGCGCGGCAAGTCGTCAGAGTGAGGCCCAGCAGCAGCAGCAGCAGCAGCAGCAGCAGCAGTGGGGCGCACCAGGACGCTGGTCACCGCCGCTGCAACCGCCTGCACCTTTCGACGGGCGCACTCGCTTGGAGTGCTGCACGAACGGCTGCCGCCAGGAAACCGGCGCCATCCATGGACATGCCTTCTATAGGGAAGGCTGGGGGGAACCTACCTGTGCAATCGCTCGAGCCAAAACTTTATGAACAAATGCGTATGGTTGGGTCCTTCGCCCGGGTTTTTGTTGTTGATCTCTCTCTCTCTCTACACTCTTTTTCCCTTGTTTGGTCTCTCTTTCTTGTTCCTCTCTCTCTCTCTCTCTTTTTTTTTTTTTTCTCTCTCTCTCTCTCTCTCGCTGTCACAGCAGACATAGTTATTGTAGTGGCCTCCGGCCAGTGCCGCCGATCCTGGGCGCTTCCGTTGCTGCCGGAAGCGCACGGTGGCGGTCATGACCGGCGACGACGACGAGCGGTGAGGATGATGATGAGGATTGGGAATGGAGGCGACGGAGTCGGATGAGGAGGAGGAGGAGGATCATGATGAGGCGGAGGGGGGTGGAAGGGGGGAGGTGCATGAGTTGCAGGATGCTGAGGATGAGGAGGAACAGGAGGAAACGAAACGCAGAAGAGGGGGAGGGAGACAAGGAGGAGCACGACGAGGATGAGGAGATTGTCGGTGGTTGTTGGGAATTTTCGGCGGTTGTTGGAAAGCCTATTTGGGGCCAGGTGTTGGCCCTCTTTGGGTTGACACCTCGCCGATTTGGCGAAGGCAGCTTGGAGGCATCTAGAAGGCTTGGATGTCTTTTTTGACACTACTGGGGGCCTTCAGGAGACTTCAGGGGGCTTCTTCGGGGCCAGTTGGAAGCGTCTTGGGGCCTCTTCAGGCCTCTTGGGGGCCTCTGGGGGCTTCTCGGGCCGCCTTCGGTACTTCTTCCGCCGTCTTGGCGCCCTCTCAGGCGCCTCTTGGGCCCGTCCTGGGGCCCTCTTGGGCCTTTCTGGGGCCTCCTGGGCCATCTCATGCCCTTTTGGGCCGTTTTGCAGCCCTCTTGGCGGCTTCTTGGACCGTTTTTGGGGGCTCTCTTGGGGCGTCTGCGACGTTCTGAAGGCCCATGACGTTTCCCCCCGGGACGTTGTACGTTTCCCCCCGGGAGTGGGACATGCTTTGCTTCTTTGGGCCTCTTTTGGGAGGTTTTTTTTTTCAGGGCTTCTGAGAACATCTTGGAGGCTTCTGGGGCCGTCTTGGGCATTTCTTGGGCGTTTTGTAACGGTCGTTCGGCGACTTGGGGCCCTCTTGGTTCATGTTGGGGCCTTCCTGGGCGAAGGGGCCGTCCCGGAGTGAGTTGGAGCTCCGATTCCGCCCCGGAAAGTAAATCGACCCCCCCTTCCCCCCTCCCCCCTACCCCGGCAGAGCCACCCCGGCACCCACCCCCCAGTAGAGCTGAAGCTCAGGAGTTGAGGCGCAGGCTGTTTTGAGGGCCTTTGAAACTCACACGCCAGATCGGCGGATATATACACATACAGATACCTCTGCCCCTCTCTGTTTAAGACCCCCCACGGCGAACCTCAGCCGACCCCATGCCTGCTGGAAGCGCCCATGTGGCCAAACGTTGGGCCGAAGCTGGGACAAGCTATTGGACGATGTGTTCCCCAAGACGCTGTGGAAACCCTTTGGGCAACATTGGGGAGGACGAGAAAGAAGGAGGAGAGGGAAGAGAAGGAGGAGAAGGAAAACGAGAAGGCCCCTTTAGGCCCTTTTGAGACCTCCTGAGGGTTTCGGGGGAACGAAGGGGCCTATCAGGAGCCTCCTGGGGCTTCTCGGGGATCTTCTGAGGCCTCTCGGGGACCTCGTAGGGGGCATGTGGGTGACTCTATGGGACATGTTGGTGTTCGGAGGCCGTTTTGGTGCCCGCTTTAGGGCCGTCTTGGAGGTCTCTGGGGCCTTCTGGGTGCCGTCTTAGGGGCCTCCTAGGCTGTCTTAGGGCTCTCAGGGCCCGTCATGCAGGCCTCTTTGGGGCCTCTTGGGCCGTCTTGGGGCGACCTTGGCGGCATCTGGGCCCGTCTTGAGCGTCGGAAGCCTGGAAAGGGCAGAACGCTAAAACCATGAAGCACCTAAGAAAGCACTGATGTTGGCCTCTTGGGGGTCCTCTTGGAGCCTTCCTATGGTGTCTGAGGGGCCTCTCTGGCCTTCTTGAGGACATCTTGGGACGTGTTGGGGCCATCTTGGCCGTCTGTGAAGCGTCTTGGAACTGTCTTGGAGACCATCTTGGGACTTCTTGCCATCTTGGAGGCATCCAGGTGGCTGGCGGGCTGGACCGAAGCCCCAGGAGTAGTTCTTGAGAACCGAACCAGCAACCTGCCATAGATCTAGCACGTCGTGCATACCTGTGGCAAGACCAACGGGGCCGCGGGCCTAGTTGCCTTTGGCACACCCCGCCACCGTGCCTGGGTCGTAGACCAGAAGCGTATTAGACAGATGATCTGGCCCAAGCGGTACCAGTAGTGTCTGGGTTGTGGGCCCAGTAGCCCCTCTTTGGGGTCTCCTGGTCGCCTCTAGGCAATTACCAGAGCGGCGCTCTGCTAATGGGTGTCATGCATTCCAGGCTGCACGGTCTGAGGCCGATTCGCAGAGCGGTTCTGGAGCGGCGCTCCGTTAAGTGGAACCAAGTCGGCCAGTGTTCGTGATTTGTTTGCGGCCAATTAGCGAAGCGGCGCTCCGCTAGTGGGAGCCCGGGAATGCCCAGTAGCTTAATGTTGGGGCCCCGTAGTATTCATTGCCCTTCAGGGGTTCACGGCAGAAAACAGGAGGGACTTGATGGCATTCCAACTCTCGATTCGTGGCACGGTGGCGGACATCGATCTACATACAGGTTTTTATAGATATGTACACCTCTCTCCCTCTCTCTCCCTCTCTCCCCTCTTCCGACCTCTGTCATCGGTCATTCTCGCTCGCTCTCTCTCTCTCTCTCGCTCTCTCTATCTCTCTCTCTTTCTGTATGTCCTCATCTCCTCTCATCTCCTCGCCGCTTCCATTCTCATCCATCTCCTCTCTTCAACGCCCCCCCCCAATTCTAGGGCCTACTTGGCTTGCTCGCATATGCAATGTTTTCGTTGACTTTCCAGTATATGTGTTATTGTAGTGGCCTTCGGCCAGTGCCGCCGATCCAGGTCGCTCGGATACTCATATTGCGCGGACACCTCACGCACGCACACGACCAAATGCACATACGGCAGACACACATACAGAGACAAACTAGGCGCACGCCAGACACTAGCACGTACAGACATTCGCAGACACGCACGACACACAGACACTCGCACAGGAGCCTGTCAGGGCGTCGTGGGGGCTTCTTGGGGGCTTTTGGGGGCCCTCTTGGGGGCTCTTGGGGCCTCCTGGGGGCCTCGTGGGCTGGAAGGCTAGATTTTTTCCACTTTTCGTCCCTCTTTTGGGTCCCCTTGGGGCCGCCTCCTGGGCCGTCTTGGGCGGCTCTTGGGCCGCCTTGGGGCTCTCTTGGGCCGTCTTGGGACTGTCCGGGGGCCTCCTGGGCTGTCTTCGAGCGGTCTTGGGGGCCTCTTGGGCCGTCTTGGAGCGTCGGAAAGCCGAAAAAAGCGACAACCCCAAAAACATGAAAAAAACAGTGGGAATCAACGATTTTTGCCTCTGGGGGCCCTCGTGGGAGGCCTCTTGGAGGCCTATTCAGACGTCTTGGAAGGCTCTTGGGCCGTCTTGGGGCCATCTTGGGCGTGTTCGGGCGATCTTTCGGGGTCTCGGGACTTTCTTAGACCGTCCTCAGAGACTTTTGCGGCCGCGGCCACCCTTTTAGCGCATTCTCGAGATTAGAGCCTTCTGTAAAAGCAGCCCCCCGCGACCGCCGGAAAACTCGTACCTCCCCCCACCCCACCCCACCCCCCCTTCCCTGGCAGAGCCACCCCGGCAACCCCCCCAGAGGCCGAGTCTCAGCCTCGAGGCTGTAGCTGAGACTCCTTGAAACTCACACGCCGGATCGGCGGATTTGTTCCCTCCCGGTGTGCTTACCAACGAAAGATCAGCTTTGGTCAGTGGCTGGTTCCAGTTCCTGCCTGAGGCCCTACTGTGACGCTGTCTGTTCTGGGCATGTTTCCACCCAGCTGGCTTCCGCGCAACCCTCTTTGCAGCAAGTTGGCCGCTGATCTATCTTTCGATTGCCTCCTGCAGCGCAGCAGCGTAATACCACATCTGCTCGAGGTCGTCTTAGAATTGGAGGTGGCGGCGAGGTGATATCGAAGTCATCGACGGGGAGTCTGACACAAGTTCTAGCAAGTCCGAAGCTCCTGAGGTTTCAGGCCTTGCAGTACGCATGTCCGTGGAGTTGACTCGGCGCGGTGCTCGCACGGAGCTGTGTGTCTGTAGCGAGTCTGGCTGTCTGCTCCAGGTCTCTGGTGTGATGGTGAAACAGGGGGCGTCGATGATGGCTACATGGCTGCTTGCAGCCGGGAAGTGTCGTGGCGTCGGCGATGCAGCAGCTGTCTGCCCCGTGTGCAGGCGGGGGGCTGCTTTGCGGGGCGCCGTGCCTTTGGCCTTTGAGATGGCAGGGGGTGGCTCTTCCAAGCTCTCCACACAGTGCTTGCACGTAAAAGGGATTATTGCTGCAAAGTTCTTGCTGCTGGGGTCCGCTGGGGGCCCTCGCGGCACGTGGCCCCTTCCATGTTGTTTGTTTTTCTTTTCGGACGCCAGCCGATCTGTTGACGCTCCCCGCTCGAGGGGCTTATCCTCTCGCCGGGGTGCCCCTGGCCGCCAGAGGCGCCGCCATGCTCATAGAGCTTGGAACCGCCTTTCCTGCCGGAGCAGCAATTAAGAACCCTTCCGGCGTTATCATTAGCACCGCACCGTAATTAAATGATTATTTGGGGGGTTTTCGCCGAACGATATAATTAGCACCGCGCGAATGAAAGGAAAATCAATAATTCCTGCGCCCCGCCTCGGATGGCATCCCAATTGGAATTGTAATAAGAAAAAGAATGCGAATAATAATAAGAATAATACGAATAAGAACAATAATAAGAATAAGGCGAGTGTTACAGGTACTGCTGACACCGTAACTGTTACTGCTACCGTGATGACGATGATGCTGATGACGGCGATGGTTTCGAAGCGGCCTGGGCAGGCGACCGGAACTCCAGCCTGAAGTGCGCTGAGCGAGTCCTCAGCTTGAAACCTGCGGGAACTGCGGCCAGAAGTATTGCGCTGAGGCGCTGAATCTCTGAACTGCGGCCTGAAGATTGCTGAGAGAAACTCAGCACAACATCTGCCTGACAGGCTAAGCTCGCCCTCCCCTCCCTGCCGTCCCCTTTCCCAAGGCGAGTCGGCCGATCCGCCTGGTCGCCGTCGCCGTCGCCGTCGCCATCGCCGTCTCCTCCTCCTTCTCCTCCTCCTCCTCCTCCTCCTCCTCCTCCTAGCCACAGGTGCCAGAATAACGCTTCCAGGGTGCGGGACGGTTATCGTTTCGCCGGAAGGGGGGGGGGTTCTGTAATTTCTTCTTCGGGTTAGTCCTGCCGAATCAGTGTCTCAAAGTGCGGATGCAACTCCTGGGAGGTCAAATTCTGTTTTCGCCCTGGTCCGAAATCCGGCTCAATCCAGCTTAATCCGGCTTCATCCCGCTCAATCCCACTTAATCCCGCTTAATCCGGTTTGATCCCGCTCGATCCGAGGCCCCCTCCGGCGTAACAGTTCCCAACTGGGGCCTATAATCCTCCTCAATCTTTCCGACGAAAACCTCCCAGTAGTTGCCTCCCAACTCAAAGGCATTGCATGGTTGTCCTGGGGCTTCTCTTGGTGCCCCGTGGGTGGCTGCGGGACGGGAAAGTGACCACAGCCACTGCTTCTTGTTTGCGCCGCCTTCCAGCCGGCCGAACAAGAAGCAGCGGTTGTGGTCCTTCCCCTGGCGTCAAGCTCCACGAAGATGACCACAACTACTGCTTTCTTTCGGCTGGCTGGAAGGCGGCAACACAAGAAAAGCAGTGGCTGTGGTCGTTTTCACTTCCCGTGGGTGGCCTTCCCGGGGCCGCCTCCTACTGCAAAGGAGTTGGATGGTTGCCTCCTAACTCAGAGGAACTGGATGGTTGTCCTGGGGCTTCTCATGGTGCCCCGTGGGTTTACCAGTTTGAAACATATCCCTATCCCCATGTTTGACATCACCTCACCTCGATGCCGATCTCAAGGATCCCCTCAGTCTCTGAGGGCCTGTCCCTAAGATTGTCCTCGCTCTTTGCTCGCCCATCTTAGGGATATGGATACGCTCGAGGCTGGTTGTGGGTGGCCTTCCCGGGGCCGCCTCGCGAGTGCCCCCTGTGCTCTGGGGTCGCGCGCGTGCCGAGGCGTGCCGCGCGGGTTGCCCGCGCGTGGGGCGCCCGCGCGCGGGCGCCGCGCGCGCGCGCGGGAGGCGGGATTGGCCGCGGCGTCGTCGGAGGTGGCCGCCCGCGGGGCGCCTCGGTGGGCGTCCCGTGCGCCCGGTGGCCGCACAGACGTCAGGAGGGAAAGATACACACAGACGCAATTCATCGTCGACTCCCCAGGAAATACGGGAAAATATGGGAAGTGGAGGGGAAGACAGAAAAACCCAGACGATATGGGGAAATATGGGGCATATGTTTCTCTGTGTGTATTTATTTGTGTGTCCCAGGGCCCCTTCAAGACTGCGCGACCTCTAGCCTCGAGTCGGGCCTGTCCCTCTACAGGGGGCAAATTCGAAGGTAGTAGAAAAGTAGTCGGGGGACGATTTTTGATTTCATACCATGTTTGAGTATTTCAGGGTATTGTTTGACGTTTTTTTTTTGTTTGTTGTTTTTGCATTTTTCGTTAAATGTCCCCCTGTAGGGGGGCAGGCCCGACTTAACTCTAGCTTTTTGTTCACAGAGGTTGCCCCACTCAGCTTGCAGTGCGCGCCGTGCACCACAGTGCTCACACCAGAAAGCTTGCGCCACACAGTTTGCGCCACGCACGTTGCGCAGCACAACTTGCACCATGCAGCTTGCACTACGCAGCTTACGCCGCATATGACACATTGCATAGCTTGCACCACGTAGCTTGCACCACACGGCTTACACCACATAGCTTGCGTAGTTTGCGTAGTTTGCGCCGCATGCGTTAAACCGCGTAGCTTGCACCAGAGCTCACATCGTGTAGCTGACGCCACATAGCTTGCACCGCACAGCATTCACCACACAGTATATTGCACTACGCAGCTTGCCCAACACTGCTTGCACCGCATAGCCTACACATCCACTGTGCGATCACTTCTGCCTGGGGTCCTTACGCGCAACCATCAGCTGAGACTTAGGAGTCGCTCGGAGTGGCGCTGCGTATATGCTGTCCAGGTTGCAGCGTGTCTGTTAACGTGGAGTCGAGTTTTTGTTGCGTACGCGGCTGGCTGGCAACACCGTAGACGACCATCCAACCTGGTCGTGCCGGCGCGGCGCGGCTCCCGGCACGCCACAGCAGAAGTGCCCGCGGGTGGGCGGCGGGCATGCTGGCGCCTCCTTTCCTTCGAGGCAGGGCGACCGGGTGCTCTGATTGCCTTCGGCGTGGGAGTACGACTCGACCACAGCAGCTGCGTAGTGCGAGCCATGGGGAAGAGAAGAACACATGCGAGCATCGGAGGGTAGGCAATGCTCTTAAAGAGGAAAGTCTCTGCCGTCCGTTATCCATCTTTTTCCCCCCCCCCCCCTCTCTCTCTGTCTCTCTTTCGCATGGGCGTGCTACGCTCCAGTGGCTTCTCGCTCGGATTCATGACCGAAGGCGGCTTCCTTGGCGTCATGCGGTTTTGTGGCAGCCCGCCTTCGTCCGACGGTTCTTGTGGTGGCATCCCGCCTTCTGATTATGATTGTGGAGAGAAGGAGAACAGACACGGGGGAAATGATGACGCTGATGATGATGCTGCTGATGATGATGATGGCGATGATGATGTTGATGATGGTGTTGCTGAGTATGATGATGCTGATGATGATGAGGATGACGATGCTGATGACGATGATGATGTTGCTGCTGATGATGCTGATGCTGATAATGATGATGCTGATGTTGATGATGATGATGATGATCATGATGACGATGATTACGATGATGATGATGATGCTGATGATGATGATGATGATGATGATGATGATGATGATGATGATGATGATGATGATGATATGTTGATACTATTGGTGATGCTGGTGATGATTATGATGATGCTGATGATGATGATGATGATGATGATGATGATACTGATGATGATGATGTTGGTGATGATGATGCTGATGATTATGATGATTATGATGATTATGGTGAATATGATGATGATGATGATCATGATGATGATGATGATGATGACGATGATGATGATGATGATGATGATGATGATGATGATGATGATGATGATGATGCTGATGCTGATGCTGATGATGATGCTGATGATGATGATGATGATGATGATGATGATGCTGTTGATGATGATGATGAGGAGGAGGAGGAGCAGGATGATGATGATAATGAGGAGGAGGAGGAGGAGGAGGAGGGAGGAGGAGGAGGAGGAGCAGGAGGATGCGAAGGAGGAGGAGGAGGAGGAGGAGGAGGAGGAGGAGGAGGAGGAGGAGGAGGAGGAGGAGGAGGGAGGAGGAGGAGGAGGAGGAGGAGGAGGAGGAGGAGGAGGAGGAGGTGCGGTCAAAAATGGTCGCGAGGGTCCTTGGAAGTCTCCAATGGTCCTCTGAACTCTCCCCCCAAAGGAAGGGCCAAGAGTGTCAGAGCGCCGCGATCCTCCCCCGCCTTCGAAGCACGGAGCGAGACGCGGAAGACGAGGACAACCTCTCCTGCATGATCGTGCTGCTGGGGGAGGGTGGCCTGGCGGGGCCCGAGCGGGAGTACATCCCGGGGCCCTTCGGCTGCCCCGACCACGGAGCCTACAGGAGCAGTCGGCCCCCTCTTTTCGGCCTGCCCGTCGAGGTCAGAGGATCGAGTTCTCTTCGTCGTGGACACAGGTTTCCTGTCGCGGATCGAGGATGGAGGATCGGAGTCTGTTCGTCGATGATCGAGGATCGAGGCTCCATCGTCGAGCATCGAGGATTGAGGATCGAGGCTGTTCTGCATGTTGTTTGGTGAGTTTTTGGGGATGTGCTTCGGGCCTCTGGAGGCGGTCGTCCCTGCCGTTGGCTTTTGTCGTCGCCGCGTCGTCGTGACTGCCAACCGCCATCGTGACCACGGCCACTGCCGTGCCGCGCGGGGCCCCGCGTCGGCACGAGCTGGGGCGTGGCACTGTGAAGATCGGATGCGTCGGAGAGCGGGGTGAGTACCACATTCGCAATCCTAGAGTTTGACACCAACACCAATATCGGCGGAGTGCCTCCACCGAGGGAAGAAGATCCCGATCTCGGTGATGGTGGTAACAGTCTGGCTTCCAAAGTGGCCGAAATATTACCACCAACACCGAAATCTAGGATCACCTTCCCCCTGTGGAGTCAACCCCCTGTGCTGGTGTTGGTGCCCATTTTCCAGGCCTCCTAAAAAAGTGGCTGGGGCTAGCCCTTCCACTCTTTCCAGCCCAGGCCAGTTTCCTTTCATCATTTCCTCCAGCCCTGGCGTCCGTCCGTAGCCATCTTGGCTCCAGTGGCCCACGGAGCGGGGGCAGTCTCGCCAGGGCCCGCCGTTGGTCTCAGTCGCCGCTCTCGGGGAAACCACCATGAGTTTGCACAGTTGCGCGATGGGCGCCTTCTTCTCGACGGTCTCGGCCGATGCGGACGCCCAGCTCGCGCACGTGAAGGCGCAGTCGGAGGCGGAAGCGGACGCCCAGCTCGCGGCCGACGAGAAGCGCGTGAAGGCGGAGGCGGAGGCGCCGAAAACGAGGTCTAGTTCGTGGACCGTTAATTGCAACCACAGAAGGATGGGGGGGCCCGAGCTGGAGCCCCTCCTTTGCGTTCACCGACGTCATCGACGTGGCGTGGCTCGTGGACCTCGCGGGCGGCAGGGTGATGCCCGAGCGCAAGGGCGTGGTGCCCGCGTGGCAGGGGTTGCCGCCAGAGGCGAAGGTGTCCATCACGGAGCTCCGCAAGACCACGTACAGCAACGGGCTCTCCGTGGCAATCCTGCGCTACGGCTGGGCCACCAGGCACCGCCCTGACCCCACCGTGGAGCAGCTGCGCAGGCTCCTGCCAGCGTTGCGGTCGACGGCCAACGGGAATCATCTGAACGGTGGGGGCGCTTGGGGCGACTGCGCCACACGGGGCCTCGTGTGGGACTTCTTGTCGCAGCGCGGGTACACGGGCTACAAGGCGGAGCGCGACGACCGCACCGAGTACCAGCTGAAGCGCTTCGCCAAGGGCCTCGCGAGCATCAACATCTGGTACGCCCACAAGAGCGTTACAACGCTGGTGTGCGACTGGCCGATGCCCGCTGGCGTGGGGAACCAGCACTCCATCGACCAGCGCGGTTGGTGTGTTTTCGAGCGCTGCCTGAGCAGCATCGTCAAGCGTGCGAGCTGCTATCTGCACATGAGCAGGTTACCCTCGGGCGCAGAGAACAAAGCCTGGTGGAAGGTGGCGCGGCTTTGCAAGGGCAATCGCGAGCCCATGATTACCCCCGACGCGCTTGAGCAGATGATGCGTGAGGGCATTGCTAGCGGCGCGCTAAAATTTACCAATGGCATGGGCGCGACCAATATCTGCGTCCCGCAGTACCACGAGGCGTTTGCCAGGCTCCTCAGCAAGACCACTCGTCTAGATTATCCGAAGCTCGGTTGGGGCCCGGACCAGGGGACGCAGCTGGCGGCCGCGTTCGAGTATGCGCAGCGCGCGGGCATCACCGCGGCAGCAGAGACGCTCAACCTCTGGGACAACAGTCTCGGCAGCGAGGGGATCCGGGCCATCGGCAGGGTGGTCGAGCGGACGCGCTGCCGAAGCTCCGCTGGCTGTACATCGAAGGCAATCGTCATGACCGCCTCGCGCAGGCGTGGATCAAGAAGGTGGCCAACGCTGCACGATGTGCAACTGTTGCATGATGTGCGAGGTCCCCGCGTCTCGTCCTGCCTGTGCCCCCCGGGGAGTGATTCCAGCACCCTTTCGCGGCTGACCTGCACTGCGGTGAGGCGCCCGCACTCGCCGAATTCAAGTCGGCCTTGCATGGTCTTCTGCCGAGATGATGGTGTCATCATTCCATAGTCACTAGTAACTACCAGCTGGCCTCTTGTCGTTGTCGCTGAAAAAAATCCAGCCCCTGGGACCGCATCCCTACTGATTCGGACTCGCTTCACCCCCTGCCAGTGTTTCCAGCCCTGGCCACTTCCACTCCCACTGGTTTTCCAACTTCCACTTGCTCATTCTCCCTGTAGGTGTGCGTGTGTGTGTGTGTGTGTGGATCGGCGCGCCGTCGACGGCAACACCATACCGCTCACCCTTCGGGACTTCGCCTCCGGCTCCTGTCCAAGGTGTACCTTTTCCTGTGCAAGCTCTTCAGCACCGCCTGCACCCCGCGCCCTCCGGCCGCCTGAGGCCCCGCCCGCCCGCGCCTTGTCTCCCCAATTAGTGCTTTGCGCGGCCTCCCTAGTTCTTAACCGGAAGAGGCTCGCTCTCGACCCGCAGACCAAACAAGTGTGTGTCTGTGGATAGCATGGCCTGGGCCATTGCATCTCCCACACTTCACCGCCCCTTCTCTCCTCGCGGAGCGTCCCCATGGCCCCCCCTCTCCCCGTCCGCGCACGTGCCTCGGACCGTGGCGCGTCAGCCCCCCCCCTCTTCGTGGCACCTCGCTTCGGCGGACCCCGTTACTGCTTGAGGGTCCGAGATGACGGGTACATTTTCCTCGAGCGGGAGCGCGCGAAACGTTTTTTCTTTCTCAAACAACAGCCTTTACCTGGTTACTTCTCGCAACAAATTCCGCCGGCCCGCTTCAAGTCGATGCCTGGGGAAAACCTCCAGAAGAGAATCCTGGGCCCAGACCCTTTCCGGGAATGATCGCCGCCCTCTTTCCTCATCCTGCCTGTTTCGTTGTCGTCCTCTTCCGCCGTCCCACTGCTGCTGTCGCTTTCATTGTTCTGCTCCTCCTCCGTCTTTTTCGTGCTCCTCGTTCCCACCCCCATTCCCTCTTCGAGCCTGGGGCCTCAATCCTCGTCCTTCTGTGGTTTTGGCGCGACGCTCGCGTTGCCCATATGGGGCGTTCCAGAAAGGGCTAGCTTTCGAGGATCGAATGAGTTGTCATCTCTCCCTCGGCGGAAGGCCGCGGAGGGTGGGGAAGGGAACTGGGGATGCGTGTAGGCAGGTGTGGTGGGGGTCCTCCTCTTCATGCATCTCCGCCGATCGCTACCTCCTCCTCCTCCTCCTCCTCCTCCTCCTCCGCGTTCGTGGAGCTCACATGCCGCCTTTCTGCGGCCGTCTTGAGGCCCTGCGCGTTCACACTTGGGATCCTGGGGCCCTCTTGCGGGGCCATCTCGGAAGCAGCCTGGGCCCTTTGGGACTCTCGCTGGGTTGTCTTGCAGCTTCCTTAAGACATCTCGGGGGGGGGTCTGGCACATTGCGGGGCCGACATGCGCCGCCTTCGGTTCCCATGGAAGGGCCCCTTTGGCCCTCTTGAGGCGCTCTTTGGGTTGCCTTGGGCAATATTGGCATTTCTTTGTGCCTGTCTAGGAGCTCTTCAGGTCCTCGGAGGCACTCTCGCAAGCGTCGGGAGCCGAAAAGTGGAGAATGAACACAGCATGCAACAACGTTTGCAAATCCTCAGGTTGCTGAGTGATGGTGGCCGTCAGGAGGTGATGCTAGGGCGCTTTTGTGGCCGTCTTGAGGTCATGTTGGGGCTTCTTGCAGTCAGTCCACAGTCATTGTAAGCAACTCTAGGACTCTTTGGGGATCAGCCTGTAGCTTCCTTGGGCCATGCTCGGGTGTCTCGGAGCCTCCTGGAGCCTGCTTGAGCAATCCTGGCGCTCTTTCAGGCCATGTTGGGGGCTCTGGAAAGGGGGTGCTGGCGTGTTAGGGAGGCCATTCCGGGCTTCCCCGCTGTCATTTTATGGCTAAAGGGATATGAACACGTTTCGACTACATGTGTACGGTCAACCCGCACAGTAAGGATCAGCGACTTTCCGAGGCTAACCTTGCATCCTTGCCCCTTCGGCCCATCCTTGGCGATTTTTGCTGGCCAACCCTTTTCGAAAAACGTCAGCACGGCCCGGCAAGGCCCTTGCATCCTTACCGGGCATCCTTATCGTACGGGTTGGCTGTATGCAGTCGGCCCGGATTAGTAGGTCGACCCTGCCCAAACAAGGGTACCTTTGTGTCCTGTGTCTCGCGGCCCGTACCTCCTGCATTCCTATGGCAATCTGACCCTCGGAGGGGTCTCGTGTCCTCTCGCGTGTCCTGTCTAATGAAGTTCGACCGTACGTATCTGCGTCGTGTGATCTGTTCAAAGCCTTTGGGCTCAACGGGTCTGTCGGGTGTGCCAGCCGCCCTGCGCGGTCAACGCAGCTATGCATGTCTCCTGGGCAGCGGCCACGCTGCTCTTCGCCGCAGTCCAGGCTGGGCATGAGGCGCCTGTGCAGCGTGTGGTCAAGCTGCTGCGGGACATGAAGGCCCAGCTGGACGCCGAGGCCGGCAAGGAGTCGGAGATGTACGACAAGATGGTCTGCTGGTGTGAAACGGGCGAGAAGGAGAAGACGAAGGCCATCGCCGTCGCCGACGCGAAGATCACCGACCTGGAGTCGTCCATCCAAGCCATGTCCGCCAAGTTCGGGTCCGTGGGCACAGACATCGAGGCCCTCAAGAACCAGATCGCAAAGGACACCGATGCGCTCAAGGAGGCGACAGCGATTCGGGAGTCCGAGGCGGAGAAGTTCCGGGAGGGGGAGAAGGATATGGTACAAGCGCTGACCAATTTGAACAATGCCATCATGGTTCTTGGGCGGCACCAGGTCAGCATCGTCGAATCTATCCCAATTCCCAATGGGCCGTGGTATGTCAGCCCCGCCAGACCACTCTCCCATGTGGGGAATAGGCCTCGCGAAACTCGAAGGAGCAGGCATACTTGTTCCATCTATGTCCACCTGGGTGGGCAAGTCGGCCAGTGGGGACATGTGACAAGACCACGCCAGTAGGGATACAGTCAACGCGCATAGTAATGATTGGTAGCCTTCCCAAGGGTACCCTTGCATCCTTGCCTCATCGGTCCATCCTTGGCCACTTTCGTTGGCCGCGCTCCGCTCGAAAAGCTTACAAACGGCCTTCCAAGGCCCTTGCATCTGTATCGCGCGTCCTTATCATATGGGTTAAATGTAGGAGTCGATTCAACGATGCTGGCCAGGGCGGCGGCACGAGCTTGATGCAGCTGGACGGCCCCACGCGCGCCAGCGTCCGCGCGGTCCTGCGCGACGTCACGGCCACCTACGACTTGCGCGTGGGAGCAAGGCCCTCGCGCCCCGCGCGGCGGGCCACGTCCATGTCGCTGCTCGCGGTTGCGGAGGGGGACCCCAGCCGCAGGCTGCAGGACGTGCTCGGCCTGTCCGCCGGCGCCGACCGGCTTATGCCCGGGGATCTCGCGGAGGCGCAGCTGGCGGACTGGGCGCGGCAGGGCGGGGCTCGGGCCGGCTCCTTCCTGCAGTCCGGCGGCCGCCTGGCGCCGACGGCGGGGTCCTACTCGCCGCAGTCGAGCACCATCTTCGGGATCCTCGAGCAGATGAGGGAGGAGTTCGAGGCCAACCTCAAGCAGGATCAGGACCTCGAGGCGAAGGCCAGGGAGGAGTTCGAGGCGCTCAAGGCGGCCAAGGCGGATCAGATCGCGAGCGGCACAGAGTCCTTGGACGCCATGGAGAACGAGCACGCCGAGAACACCAAGGCGCTCTCGGACGCGAAGGAGGATCTGACTCTGACCACCGCCCAGCGCTCGGAGGACGTGGAGTACCTCCAGAAGCTCCGGCTGAGCTGCCAGGACCTCGACAGCCAGTGGGACAAGCGGAGCGCGCTGCGCAGCGAGGAGACCAAGGCGGTCGCCGAGGCCATCGCCGTCCTCACCGAGGACGACGCCCGCGAGCAGCTGTCCAGGTCCGTCGCGCTCCTCCAGCTGCGCTCCGGCAGCGGCACGCGGGCGGAGGCCCGTGCCCGCCGCTCGGGGGCGGCGGCCGTCCTGCGCCGCGCCGCGGAGGACGCCGACGACGACGACGACGATCTGATCGCCGCCTGGCGCCAGCGAGGGGGTCCGGGGGCGAAGGGCGCCGTGGGCGGGCAGAAGGCTCGGGGGGCAACGTGCAGCACCGAGCGCGTTCCACTACACTCGCAGAGGTGCCTGCTCGCAAGCAGCCGAGAGAGAGAGAGAGAGACACGCCTTCCAGAGTATGTGGCGGGTCGTGGATCCAGGCCATTTGCGAGCAGTCATTTTGCGAGTGTGGTGGGACGCGCTTGTCTAGTTTAGGGGGGGAGGGGGACGCATCGATCCCCCACAGTCGCCCACTCAACGCCGATGGGGGTCCGGATGGCCCGCCCGCACAGGAACTTGCGGACCTGCCATCGGGGGCCTGTCGCCCATCTGTCGGCGACGGATCGCTTCTTCCAGCTCGATGTCTCCCCCCCTCCCCTTATCGTTGCCCCTCAAAGGCCAGGCTCTCCACCCTGGCTGTCTCCGTTGAGCTGGACGATTTTGCGAAGGTTAAGGAGGCGATGGACAAGATGGTCGCCGACCTGCAGGCCGAGCAGGCGGAGGAGGTCCAGCTCAAGGCCTTCTGCCAGAAGGAGCTGGCGGCCAACGAGAAGATGAACCTCACCAAGTCGGACCACAAAGAGGACCTAGAGACGAAGATCGAGCTGCTGGGTAAGATCATCAAGACCCTCGAGAAGGAGGTCGCCGAGGACCAGGCGAGAATAGCAGGCAACAAGGAGGCGATGACGTCGGCCAGCCAGGCCCGCGAGGCCGAGAACAAGGAATTCCAGATGGTGGTCAGCGACCAGCGGGCAGCACAGGCAATTCTCAAGAAGGCCCTCGCGCGACTCAAGGCGTTCTACGGCAAGCAGGCGCTTGTGCAGGAGCGCAAGGCCCTGCAGACCCCCCCTGTGCAGTTCCCGGACTACGCGAAGAGTGCAGGCGGTGCCTCGGTCGTGGGCCTGCTCGAGCAGATCATCGGGGACTCCGAGGCCCTGGAGAAGGAGGCCGTCGCCAGCGAGGCGTCGGCGCAGTCCAGCTACGAGTCCTACATCAAGGGCGCCGCCGAGGAGGTGAAGTCCCTCGAGGCGGCCATCTCCAAGAAGACCGCGGCTGCCGCAGACGCCAAGGTGGACTCGGGCGACGCGCTGTCCGAGCTCGGCAACACCGTGGAGGAGCTGTCGGCCCTGGCGCAGGCGAGCGCGGACCTGCACGGGCAGTGCGACTTCACGCTGGAGAACTTCGACATCCCGGGAGGCGCCGGCTAACCGCCTCACCGATCCCAGCTGGGCCGACCCGGTACCCAGGATCAGTGTCCTACAGCACAGTCAAACCGCATAGTGAGGACGGGCAGCCTTCCCAAGGGTACCCTTGCATCCTTGCCTCCTCGGTCCATCCTTCGCCATTTTCGTTGGCCGCGTCCCGCTCGAGAAGCTTCGGCGTGGGCGTCCAAGGCCCTTGCATCCTTACCGCGCATCCTTGTGATACGGGTTGTCCGTTTTCGTGCAGTACGTTATGACGTGGTGGAGGGTGGGACGTCCTTCGCTCGCCCCGCTTGTGTCCGCTTATCGCGCATCCTTACTTTACGGGTTGACTGCAGACGCGCGAGGCAAGACCCTGGTCTGCCAGCGGGAGCCCCCCTTGGAGCTTCACATCTTCCCGTGGGCCCAGAGAAGCCTGTGGCACCCTACGGACCTCAAGGTCGACGAAGGACGTGCCCCGAGATTTCAGTCGAACGTGTCCCTCTACAGGAAGAAGATTCGAACATAGTCACAACAAAGTCTGGGGATGAGTATTCGAATCTATGTTGATTAGTTCCCAACCATGATGTGGTATTGGATCCTCGTTTTGAAGAGACGGTCCGCGCGTTCCTCCTTCCTCCTTCCTTCCCCCCCCTCCTCCCTCTCTTCCCTCCTCCCTGCGTTTCACCCATTCAGTGCAGCGTTTCGTGGCCCCATAGTGGGCTCCACCGAAGCCCCCAGTGCTACCGTCTGGGACGCGTGAGTTTGGCATTTTCACCCACCCAGTACAGCGCTTCGTGGCCTGATGAGGAGCTCCACCGAAGCCTCCTATGGGACCGTCCGGACTGTCCTGGACGCGTGAATCTGGCATTGTCGCCCACCCAGTACAGCATTTCGTGGCCCCATAGGGAGCTTCAGCGAAACTTTCAGTGCTTCCGTTCGGGACGCACGCGCTTTGCATTTTCACCCACCCAGTATTGCGTTTCGTAGCCCCATAGGGAGCTCCACCGACGCCCCCAGTGGGACCGTCCTGGACGAATGAATTTTGCATTGTCACCCACCCGGTACAGCCTTCGTGGTCCCATTGGGAGCTCCACCGAAGCCCCGAGTGGGACCGTCCGGGACGCATGAATCTGTCATTTTCGCCCACCCAACGCAGCGTTTCGTGGGTTCCACCGAAGCCCCCAGTGGGACCGTCCGGGACACATCATTTGGCATTTTCACCCACCCAGTACAGCGTTTCGTTGCCCCATAGGGAGCTCCACCGAAACCCCCAGAGCCACCGTCCAGGACGCATGGATTTGTCATTTTCACCCACCCAGTACAGCGCTTCGTTGCCCCGTAAGGAGCTCCACCGAAGCCCCCAGTGGGACCATCCTGGACGCATGAATTTTGCATTTTCATCCACCCAGTACAGCGCTTCGTGGTCCCATTGGGAGTTCCACCGAAACCCCCAGTGGGACTGTCCGGGACGCATGAATCTGGCATTTCCCAATACCCAGCACAGCGTTTCTTGGTTTCCACCGAAGCCCTCAGTGGGACCGCCCGGGACGCATCATTTGGCATTTTCATTCGCCCATAACAGCGCTTCGTGGTCCCATAAGGAACTCCACCGAAACCACAAGTGGGACAGTCTGGGACACATGGGTTTGGCATTTTTGCCCACCCAGTACAGCGTTCTGTGGCCCCATAAGGATCTCCACCGAAGCCCCCAGTGGGACCGCCCGCACGCGTCCCACACATTCAATTTTGCATTTTCGTCCACCCAACAAAATGTTTCGTGGCCCCAGATGGAACTCCACCGAAGCCCCCAGTGGGACCGCTCGCATGCATCCCACACCCAATGTGCCGTTTTCACCTACCCAATACAGCGCTTCGTGGTCCCATAGGGAGCTCCACCGACGCCCCCAGTGGGACCGCTCGCATGCGTCACACATGCCCAATTTGGCACTGCCCCCAACCCAGTGTAGCGTTTCGTGGCCCCATAGGGAGCTCCACCGACGCCCCCAGTGCTACCGCCCGCACGCGTCCCACACATTCAATTTTGCATTTCCATATGCCCACGACAGCCTTTCGTGGCCCCATAGGAAGTTCCACCGACGCCCCCTGTGGGACCGCCCGCATGCGTCCCACACACCTTATTTGACTTTTTCACCCACCCAGTGCAACGATTCGTGGCTTCACACGGAGCTCCACGGACGACCCCAGTGCTACCGCCCGCATGCGTTCCCCCCCACCCAGTGCAGCGCTTCGTGGCCCCATAGGGAGCTCCACCAAAGAAACGATTCACAATTGCGGTACCCACAACTGCATATGGTCGGATCTTTCGCCGGGATAATTTTGATTTGTTTGTGGGCTATTTGCGTTTTTCTCCCAAAATCCACCTGTAGGCGGACATGCCCGACCTAACCCCAGATGTCGTATAGCAAAATGCTTGCTGGAATGAAGAGGGGGCGGCCGCGGAAGCTGAGTCCGTTGGGGGGATAGCTATTTTTATCCGTAATTGGGAGCACGCTCGGGGGAGTGACAGCGAGGCGTTTGCGTGTATAGAGTTGAGAGGCAGATGCGCTTTCTGTGCACTGGCGCGCGAGTTCAAACATCGAGAGGCGGTCCTCCAGGAGGCTGCCAGAACAACCGCAGAACTTCTTACGGAATATTGCTACGGTACTCTGTGTCCCTCAATAGTTTTGGGGGTACCTGTAGTCCGGGGGGGTACCTATAGTCCGGCGGGGGGGGGGTACTTGTAGTCCGGGGGGGGTACCTGTAGTCCGGGGGGGGTACTTATAGTCCGGGGGGGGGTACCTGTAGTCTGGGGGGGGTACTTGTAGTCCGGGGGGGGCGCGCATGGGGGTACTTGTAGTCCGGGGGGGGGGGGGCCATATGGTCATGCCTCAAAGCACGCGTGGTTCCACGCACGCGGGTGTTTAGTACTTACTCGCGCGGGACCTCACGCGCATCGTTGCACACGACACGCCCGCGCGCACGCGCGCATGCACGCACAGACTCACACGCACGCGCGCACGCGCGCACGCAACCGCACGGAACCGCACACACGCACACGCAAGCACACAGGGGCTTGTAGTTCTGGGGGCTAGGGGGTACCTGCAGTCCGGGGGGGGGACCTGTAGTCGTCCGGGGGGGGGTACTTGTATTCCGGGGGGGGTACCTGTAGTCCGGGGGGGGGGTACCTGTAGTCCGGTGGGGGGGTACCTGTAGTCCGGGGGAGGGGTACTTGTAGTCCGTGGGGTACCTGTAGTCCAGGGCCCCAAAACTATTGAGGAACACAGAGTATGCCTCTCTGGCCGGGCCAGGGAGGTCGTGCAGAATACACCGGCCCCGGGCCCCTGGACGGGCCCCCGGCCCGGATCTCGGCGAGGTGGTCGGCGGGCGCCCCCCGAGCGTCCGCCAGAAGGCGCGGCTGGAGGAGACGGAGGCAATCCAGAGTGCCAAGGCTCGGCGGCGAAATCAGCGCCCTGCCCTCGCCGATCCACGATTCAGGCAACTGGATGGGCGGCGGGGGTCGGGTTCGGAGTTTGTCGGGTGCGTGGAGGAGTCCAGACCCTAGCCCCGACTCCCATCGACTCACGATCATCGAGGATCAAAGAACCCCTAACCCTAATATCACAGTCAAGACGAGACGTGGCCTCACTGAGGTCCTCGTCTTTGCACTCGTGATCGTAATTCTGGGCGGTTTGGTTCGATGCATTTGCAGAAAAGACCCCCTCTCCCTACTATTTCTGGCCCTCCTCCTGACTTAGGTCCCCTCCCAAAAGGTTCAGGAGGGGTCTTTTTTTTCTGTTACTCACAGGAGAAGCGGTGGTTGGGCGGGGTCGGGTCTGGATGTCGTCTCCTATAGGCGTACCTGTCTGGCGCGCAGGGGTGAGCGGCGCCGGGCCGCGGCGCCGGGGTCGTCGGGAGAGCCCCTGGGGGCCGTGCCGCCCGCCGCGCGGTCTCCGCTGCCCCTTTCGGCGTCCGTGGAGGGCCCCTGGGCCGTGCCGCCCGCCGCGCGGTCTTCGCTGCCCCTCTCGGCGTCCGCGAATGGCCTCTGGGTCGTGCTGCGCCCCCAGACCCCCTCGCGCTGTGACAAAAGTCACGACGGGAGGTTTTGCTGTATATTTTGGGCCTCCGGGGGACCTCGCCGGGCCCCGGGACCGTCAGAAAACGACGCAGGATGAAGAACGGATCCCGGGGAAAGGGTCCAGACCTCTGGGGGTCGACGTTGCGCAAAAGTCACGACGCCGGGGGTCTGGGCGCCGCGCGGTCTTCGCTTCGCCTTTCTCCTGCCAGTTTCTCTTTGCTGCCTCCTCCTCCTCCTCCTCCTCCTCCTCCTCCTCGTTGGCTCTGATTCTCTCGACGTCTTCGGTGCAGGGTGGGAGACATCGAGCAATGTCACGCTGCCGAAGGAAGCCCGTCAGCGTTTTCCTAATTCGCTTATGTAGGAAAGCTGGGTGCTTCTTCCACAGGGGCACGCTGACGTTTTCCCCACGGCGGCGAGTCGTTAATACGGTTTATACGCGCCCCGAGATTATGGGTCCTTCATGCCGTCTTGGATTTCAGCGTCGGCAGTCGAGCGGTGCTTTCGGGCTTGGGCGTAGGGGCGTCCTCCGGTACACCTCACTTGCCCAGGTCCAGCCAGTCCTATTATTTGTTGGCTCTCGCTCTCTCTCGAAGAAGAAGAAGAAGGAGACGAAGCATACATCTAATAATAATACGACACATATTCATAACCATAATGCTAAGACTAAGATTACGAGTAGTGGTACTCTCTTCTGATTACTATTGGTGGTACTACTACTACTACTACTACTACTACTACTACTACTACTACTACTACTACTACTACTACTACTACTACTACTACTACTACTACTACCTACTACCTACTACCTACTACCTACTACCTACTACCTACTACTACTACTACTACTACTACTACTACTACTACTACTACTACTACTACTACTACTACTACTACTACTACTACTACTACTACTACTACTACTACTACTACTACTACTACTACTACTACTACTACTACTACTACTACTACTACTACTACTACTACTACTACTACTACTACTACTACTCTACTACTACTACTACTACTACTACTACTACTACTACTACTACTACTACTAACTACTACTACTACTACTACTACTACTACTACTACTACTACTACTACTACTACTACTACTACTACTACTACTACTACTACTACTACTACTACTACTACTACTACTACTACTACTACTACTACTACTACTACGAATATGAATGCACGTGCGAATACTACCACTCGTACTACTGATGCGAAAACTGATGCTACTCATACGAATGCTAATGTTAATCCGTAAGGGCTTCGCCCCCTGCCGCCGGCCCCCTCTCTCGGAGAATGGGCCATGGAAGAGCTAAGTCATGAGGCCTTGGCGCTGTCGTGAAGCAGTATCGAAACTTCATGCGAAGCCGATTCGCAATCAGCAAAACCAACTGATCACAAGAGGGGTTACCACACCTGGCGATTGGTAAGACGTGTATGGTTTACGGGCTTGGTTACCACACCTTGCGATTAAAGGGCCGAGGGAGTTCTCGCAGTTTGGGTTACCACGCCTTGCGATGGATGTGCGTGAAGGGTGGCACCGAATTTCAGAAATGTGGCAAATCCCCTGTGTTTTTGGACCCTGACCCCGCGGATCTGCGTGAGGGGTGGCACCGAATTTCAGAAATGTAGCAAATCCCCTGTGTTTTTGGACCCTGACCCCGCGGATCTGCGTGAGGGGTGGCACCGAATTTCAGAAATGTGGCAAATCCCTGTGTTTTTGGACCCTGACCCCGCGGATCTGCGTGAGGGGTGGCACCGAATTTCAGAAATGTGGCAAATCCCCTGTGTTTTTGGACCCTGACCCCGCGGATCTGCGTGAGGGGTGGCACCGAATTTCAGAAATGTGGCAAATCCCATGTGTTTTTGGACCCTGACCCCGCGGATCTGCGTGAGGGGTGGCACCGAATTTCAGAAATGTGGCAAATCCCATGTGTTTTTGGACCCTGACCCCGCGGATCTGCGTGAGGGGTGGCACCGAATTTCAGAAATGTGGCAAATCCCATGTGTTTTTGGACCCTGACCCCGCGGATCTGCGTGAGGGGTGGCACCGAATTTCAGAAATGTGGCAAATCCCCTGTGTTTTTGGACCCTGACCCCGCGGATCTGCGTGAGGGGTGGCACCGAATTTCAGAAATGTGGCAAATCCCATGTGTTTTTGGACCCTGACCCCGCGGATCTGCGTGAGGGGTGGCACCGAATTTCAGAAATGTGGCAAATCCCTGTGTTTTTGGACCCTGACCCCGCGGATCTGCGTGAGGGGTGGCACCGAATTTCAGAAATGTGGCAAATCCCCTGTGTTTTTGGACCCTGACCCCGCGGATCTGCGTGAGGGGTGGCACCGAATTTCAGAAATGTGGCAAATCCCTTGTGTTTTTGGACCCTGACCCCGCGGATCTGCGTGAGGGGTGGCACGAATCTTCAGAAATGTGGCAAATTGTGTTTTTGGACCCTGACCCCGCGGATCTGCGTGAGGGGTGGCACCGAATTTCAGAAATGTGGCAAATCCCATGTGTTTTTGGACCCTGACCCCGCGGATCTGCGTGAGGGGTGGCACCGAAGTTCAGAAATGTGGCAAATCCCGTGTGTTTTTGGACCCTGACCCCGCGGATCTGCGTGAGGGGTGGCACCGAATTTCAGAAATGTTGCAAATCCCGTGTGTTTTTGAATCTGACCCCGCGGAGCTGAGTGAGGGGTGGCGCCAAATTTCAGAAATGTAGCAAATCCCGTGTGTTTTTGGAGCCTGACACAGCGGATTTGCGTGAGGGGTGGCACCGAATGTCAGAAATGTAGCAAATCCGTTGTGTTTTTGGACCCTGACCCCGCGGATCTGCGTGAGGGGTGGCACCGGATTTCAGAAATGTTGCAAATCCCTTGTGTTTTTGGGCCCTGACCCCGCGGATCTGCGTGAGGGGTGTTGATTTCGAGCCACCCCAGCAATTCAGACAACGCGCCCAGGGGACGCTAAAAAGCCGGTTTGGGCCTCCCCCCCCCCTCGCGCGGTCAATCAAATACTTATAGTAACCAGCAATAAGCAGAACTGTAACACTGGAAACTACAAGCTACAACTGGTACAGGAAACTGCGAATCCCGCTCCTCGCAGCCTGGTGGCCCCACAAGGGGGCCGGCGGATATTCATATCTATACTACTACGAATTTGAATGTTACTGTCAGTACTAACACTAATACGAATTCGAATGCTCATCCCGATGCTAGTGCTACTACTGTTACGACTATAAATATAACAAACAATATTAGTACTACTACGACTACGACTACGAATATGACTACGATTACGGCTATGATAACTACTACTATCATTATTACTACTACTACTACGTTTATTGCCACTACTACCACTACTACTACTACCACTACCACTACTACTACTACTACTACTACTACTGCTGCTGCTGCTGCTGCTACTACTACTACTACTACTACTACTACTACTACTACTACTACTACTACTACTACCTACTACCTACTACCTACTACCTACTACCTACTACCTACTACCTACTACCTACTACTACTACTACTACTACTACTACTACTACTACTACTACTACTACTACTACTACTACTACTACTACTACTACTACTACTACTACTACTACTACTACTACTACTACTACTACTACTACTACTACTACTACTACTACTACTACTACTACTACTACTACTACTACTACTACCACTACACTACCACTACTACTACTACTACTACTACTACGACGACGACGACGACGACGACGACGACGACGACGACGACGACGACGACGACGACGACGACGACGACGACGACGACGACGGACGACGACGACGACGACGACGACGACGACGACGACGACGACGACGACGACGACGACGACGACGACGACGACGACGACGACGACGACGACGACGACGACGACGACGACGACGACGACTACGACGACTACTACTACTACTACGACTACTACTACTACTACTACTACTACTACTACTACTACTACTACTACTACTACTACTACTACTACTACTACTACTATTACTACTACTACTACTACTACTACTACTACTACTACTACTACTACGACTACTACTACTACTACTACTACTACTACTACTACTACGACTACTACTACTACTACTACTACTACTACTACTACTACTACTACTACTACTACTACTACTACTACTACTACTACTACTACTACTACTACTACCACTATTACTAGTACTAGTAATGCCACTCGCTATACTGGTAGTGATGATGCGAATTCTATCCATAATAATCACAAGCTGCTTAGCCATGAGCTTTTGGAGATTCGCGCGGCTTTCTTTGATCGGTGCTGGACACCCCCTCTGGCGCGCGGAGTGCGTCAGGGGCGGCGCGGCGCCAGAGGCGCCGCCGAGGGGGGAGTTGGCCAGCGCCGATCCAAGAAGCTTGCGCGGACCTCGCAATGTTTATGTTGATGTAGTTGTTTATTCCGCTGCTGTCTTCCCCAGGGTGGCCCAGCTAGACACCCTCGTGATGAGGCTTGCCTTCCCTCGCTCAATCCTTGTTCTGCTCTTCCTGTCCTTCCTCCTCCTCCTCCTCCTCCTCATTCCTCCCTCCTTCTCCCGATCGCCGTTATCCCGATCGTCGCCCTCGTTCGCGTCGAGGGGGAGGATGATGACACCGACGAGGGCGGCGACGAGGACAGCGATGGCGACGGCGACGCTGACGACGCAGGCGATCATCCAGATAACGGCGATGACGACGATAAAGAAGCCGACGGCGACGGCGACGGCGACGGCAGCGGCGACGGCGACGGCGACGGCGACGGCGACGGCGACGGCGACGGCGACGAAGACGGCAACGGCGACGGCGACGACGACGGTGACGGTGACGGAGACAACGACGACGATGGCGACGACTGCGACGGCGACGACGACGACGGTGGCGACGACGGCGACGACGACGACGACGACGGCGGCGGCGACGACGACGGCGGCGGCGACGACGGCGACGGCGACGGCGGCGGCGACGACGGCGTCGTTGACGACGTTGATGACGTTCTCGACGTTGACGACGGCGACGGCGACGGCAACGGCAACGGCGACGACGACGATGACGACGGCGGCGACTAAGGCGGCGGCGGCGACGACGGCGGGGCGGTGGCGTCACGATGACGGCGACGACGGGGTGGATGCATCATGTTCTGCGGCCCGACGGCCGCGCGCGCGCGCCCCACCACCGGAGGAGAGCCTACGCCGCGATGGCCGAGCACTCCGGCCTCGCGCTTGCCGAGGCCGTGGAGAGGCGGTACGACGTGGCCGTGCGGGAGCTCGAGGCCCGCCGTGGTCATCGTCGTCGCCGCCCCTCCCCCCCCCATCCTTCTTCCTTCATTCCTTCCTCGCTCCTGCTCATCCTTCATCGTGCCCCTATCAAAGAGTCCCTCCCTGATCCCCTCCCTTCATCCCTCCATTCCCCTTCCATTCCTCCACCATCCCTCCTCCGTCCATCCTCGTTATTCGCCCTCTTCGTCGTCGTCCTCCCTGCTCCCTCCCCCCAACCTTCCTCGAGGGAACGTGCCGATACCGCTACTCCCTGGACCTCTCCGGGGGTGCGTTGTGACTGAGATTTGGAGGCGAATCCAGCCGTGGTGACGAACCTACAAGCGGGGCTCAGGCAGGAGTGTCTTGGTTCTCAGCCTCTCAATGTCCCCAGGAGGTCATCCGTGGGTCGGTTCCATCGGGGGCTTGTTCTCAAGCCTCTGAGCGCGGCCGAACCTCATCCTCGCCAAATCCTTTTCCCCAGCACCACCAGTCTTGGCCAGGCCCACTGGGGCATTGCAGTGGTGTGTACACCTACGAATAGTACACTGGCTTGCAGCCGATATGGAGGTTGGGGTCGGGAGGGGCGGGGCCGGGGGGTAAAGGGGGGGCGCTGCAGTTCCACATGTCCTCTCACTGGGGAGCAGGGGAAGGAGGAGGGGAAGCAGGGAAGAGGGGTCGGAGAGACAAGAGGGATGATGATGATTGTGGTGGTGATGATGTTGATGGTGAGGGCGATGATCATGGTGATGATGATGCTGATGATGATGACGATGATGGTGATAATGACGATGGCGACGACGATAATGATGATGCTGATGATGCCGACTATGAGTATGATGATGCTGATCATGATGATGATGATGATGATGATGATGATGATGATGACGACACTGATCTTGATGATGATGATGATGAATGATGGTGATCATGATCATGATGTTGTTGATGACTGCGATGATTGTGATCATGGTGGTGAGTGATGATTATGATGACGCTGATGATGACAGTGGTGGTGATGATGCTGCTGATGATGATACGCTGTATGCTTCTGCTCATGCTGTTGCCGATGCTAATGCTGCCGCTGCTGAGGATGGTGGTGCTTCTGCTGATGAGGAAGATGATGGTGATACTGCTGAAGCTGATGACGATGACGATGACGATGCCGATTCTGATGATGGTGACGATGAATATGCTGATGCTGATGATGATGATGATGATGATTATTGTGCTGATGATGGTTATGATGACGATGGTGATAACTGTGCTTGTGATTATGGCGATGCTGATGGCGACGACGATGATGACGATGCTGAGGATAAGGATGATGAAGCTGATGATGCTGATACTGCTGACGAGGATGGAAGGCATCGTTCTGATGATGATGAGGAGGATGCTGCTGATGATGAAGATGTTGATAATGTTGATGATACGACGGTGCTGATGATACTGATGCTGATGGTGATGATGGTGATAATGATTTGGTGATGGCGATGCTGATGAACATGATGCTGATGTCGACGATGATTATGGCGATGATGACGATGATGGCAATGCTGCTGATGATTGTGATGATGATGATCATGATCCTGATTATGATGGTGATGATTAGCACGCTGATGCTGATGATGATTTTGATGAGTACGATGATGCTGAAAGTTGCTGCTGGTAGGGTGGTATGCTGCTGCTTCTGCTTAGCTCATGCTGATGCTGTTGCTGATGACGATGACGGTGCTTTGTGATGATGAGGATGATGATGATGACGATGATGATCATGGCGGTGACTATGATAGTGATGGGGATGCTGGTGACTGTGATCGTGACCATGACGATCACGGTGATGATGCTGACGATGGTGACGATGGTGCGGATGAGGCTCATAATGCTGCTGATAATGATGCTGATGTTGATGATGATGATCATAGTGATGATGTTGATACTTAAGACGATGATGATATGGTGATGCTGACAATGCTGGTGGTGATGGTGATGGTGATGCTATGGTGATGATGCTGGTTGTGATGATGATGATGATGCTGATACTGAGGATGGCGATTATGATGGCGATGCTGATGACGAGTATGACCATGATGATGATGTTGATGATAATGCTAATGATGAGTATGATGAAGATGCTGATGCTAATGGTGCTGATGATGGTGATGGTGATGGTGATGGTGATGGTGATGATGATGATGATGATGATGATGATGATGATGATGATGATGATGATGTTGATGACGGCGATGGTGATGACGATGCTGATGTTGATGATGCTGATGATGATGATGTCGACGATGATGATGGTGGACATGATGATGATGAACCTGATGATGATGACGATGATGACGATAATGACGATTGAGGGACCAACACAATGATCATGAGCACCCGTGCATTTGCGAATCCACGAGCAGCCTCGGCTGCGGTATACGTGTTACTTCGCCTTTGGCGTTGCGTGCTGCTCCGCATTTTGCCCACCAAGTCTCGGCGCGACACGCTATCCACGTCGCGGTCCCCAGGCGTCAGAGTCCCGAACGTTCTCGAGCCTTCCGCCCCGCGGAGCGGAGCGACACGCTATCCCCTTGCAGAACATAGCGTGTCGCTGGGGCCGCCGCCGCGACACGTGAAGCAAAGGGCCCTGACGTGTATCGAGGTGGCGTCTCTCAGTTGGAGCTGATGTGCAGAAGGTTTTTCGTTCGGCCTAAAGCATGTCTGGTAACTGTCGTTACCCGCGGGGGTCGGGGGCCCGGGTAATGGTAACGCCTGGGGTTGCGCTGCGAGCGACATGGTATTTACGTGAGAGGCATGCGTGGGAGACTCCAGGCCCCTCCCCCTGCGTATGATCTTTACCGTTATCCGTTATCTGGGCGGGGGGGTCACGACCATTAAGAGCCAGAGGATAAAAGCAACAATTTCTACGACGAGCTGTCGCGCCCAATATGGTCCCGAGACCCCAGAAGGCCCCCGAGCGCGGCCCCGACGCGCCCCTAGAGAGTCCAACTCGGCACCCGAGAAGCGCAGAGTATGTGTGCCTTCAGGAAGGAAGGGGAGGACGGAGGAGGGCCAAGGAGGAGAGCGGAGCAGAGATGGGATGCGTGCAAGGATGGGGGCTCCGCCCGGGCAGCGACCGCTGCGCGCCCTGGCGGATCGCAGAAACAAACCTCCCGGGCAGGGCCGCTCCACCGCGCGGCCCCGCTCCGCCCGCAGGCCGCGGCCTCCACCGGGGCCCCGGACGAGGAGGAGGCACCCCCCGAGGAGACCCCCGCGGGCGGGGGGCCCAGAGTTAAGTCGGGCGTGTCCCCCTACAGGGGGACTTGTGACGAAAAAAATACTTCCCAAGTAAGCAAAAAATAATCCAAACATAGTCTGGGGCCTATTTTTTGAATATTTCTTGACCTTCTTGGGACATTGTGGGGGTATTGCTAATTTTTCGTCGAAGATCCCCCCGTAGGGGGACACGCCCGATATAAGCCCAGAGATCCAACGTACTGAAAAAATCAGGACGGATGTTTTTTGCAAGTTTCGGCCCCTACAGGGGCCCTCGCCGGGCCTCGGGACCGTGAAGCAGCGACTCGGGATGAAGCATCGGTGCAGGGGAAGGGGTCGAGACGTCTGGGGGCCGCGCATGGAAAACATCACGACGTCGGATCTCTGGGGGCGGGGGGAGGCAGGTCGGATCCCTAAGGGCTTGACGACTCTTTGTCAATCGACTTGTGGGGATCGAGCCAGATAAATCCAGGTAAATGCAGACAAATCCAGGTAAATGCAGATAAATCTAAGTAAATTCAGGTAAATCCGAGTAAGTCCAGGTAAATCCAGAGATCTTCAGGGACAGTTGGAGCAAATTGCGGCCGCTCTAGCGCGAGTCGAAGGACGGCAGAAGTCGTTAAGCCTTTAACGATCGGAGTCGGCTGGGGGTCTGAGGTGGCCCAGCACTGGTTCCAGCCAGCGGGAATACAGTGGTGGGGCGGGTTCGAGGTGCTGTCGGCGTCACCCCAACAGACTGAGACTATGTGTGCGTCGCCCCCCCAGGGGCGACGTGCGCACCGAGACATCTTATAGTATATGCGTCGTGGCGGGTGCGTTTTGGCCACACCGCTCGGGGAACGATCTACTACAATATGGTTATACAATATGTTCGGGTCAGACGCGCGCGCCTCAAAGGAGGACATACAGTACTAGTATGTCTCTGTGCGTCCCATGCTGGGTTCGAGTAGGTTCCCCAAATATTGCTTGCACTCAGTGGCTCTTACTTGAAGGTGGGCGTCGGTCCGGGCGGCATCTGGCCGCCCGTCGCCGCTGCCGTCGCCGCTGGCAGCAGAGGGTGAGTATCGGTCTGGGCGGCATTTGGCCGCCCGTCGCCGCCGGTTGCCGCCGCCGTCGCCGCCGGTTGCCGCCGCCGTCGCCGCTCGTCGCCGCCCATCGCCGCTGGCACCGCTGGATTGCACTGCATCGCATTGTATTGCATTGCATTGCATTGCATTGCATGGTATTTCGTTGCATTGCATTGTATTGCGCTGCTTTGCAGTGCAATCGCGTTGCATTGCATTGCTTTGCTTTGCATTGCCGTGGGTTACTGTTTATCATACTGCATTCTTCTGCATCGAGGTACATTGCTTTGCATTGCAAGCACGCTGCTTTGCATTGCTCTGCGTGGCTCTTTGTGCTGCTCTTTCATTTATCTTTGCACTGCTTTGCATGGTTTTTCATCGTCCTGCGCCGCATCGATTGCACCACTTTGCCTGCACCACCCCGATGGCGCCCTTTTGCTTGCACCACCTGGGCTGAACCGCATAGTCTGCGAGGCACGGCTGCTTGGGGCCCACGCTGGATGGCAGTCCTGTTTGCCTCGTGCGGTCTCCGGGGGCCGTTCTCGGGGGGCCATCGTGCGCCGCCGATGGGCCCGCCGAGGCCGTCTCGGGTCCCTCCTGGAGAGCTTTTGGGCTCCTGCAGAGGCAAGGTCTGACTGGGGAATGAAAATTAACGAGCCGTCGATGGGCCCGCTGAGGCCGTGTCGGGCCCCTCCTGGAGATCTCCTGGGCCAGCTCGGGGCTCCTTTTTGGGCCGCCCTGGGTCGTCTGGGGACCCTGTTGGGCTGTCTCGAGGCCGTCTTGGAAGACTAGTTGGCCATTGTATGGCTTCTCGGACGTTCTGGGGCCATCTTGGAGGCCTCCAGGGCTAGGCCCGTCTGCAGCTGCAGGGAGCCCGAAAAGGTATCAAGATGATCAAGATGCCAGAATCTTTGAACTAGTCATGACAACTAACGATGTCGGGTCTTCGTGCCCTGCTGATGGGTAGTCTGGGGGGGCTCTTGGGCCGTCTCGACGACATTTGTTAGCCGTCTTGGAGGCATATTGGGCCATCTTAGCGGTCTGCCTCGGCCGTCTTGGAAGCCTGGGAGCGCGGAACCATTTCATTGTACGACAATCGTGGCCTCGGGAGCGCGGACGCATCGTTTATTGGATAGATCGGTCGTGGCCTCGGGAGGGGGGGCGATGCATGCAACGAAGTGCGACAAGAGGGGGGTGGCCCTGGAAGATTGTGGAGACCCTGCCAGGCAGCCCCTGGCAGTCTACCACGACCTCAACGTGCCAGGGAGCACGGTTGCGGATGACGCGACGATCAGTTTGGGCGAGAGCTGAAGTGACATGAAGCCGCATGTCTTTCCGGCGCTCGGCCCTTGCTTGGCCAGGCACGGTGCACGGTGATCCCCCACGTGTGTGTGTCCAGCAAGAAGCCTGCGCATGTTTTGCATGTGAGTCCAGCCGTAAGTGTGTGTGTGTGTGTGTGTGGCTTGCCGTTCCTCCACGTTTTCGTATGCGTCGGCCGCTCCTCCCCGTTCTTCGTCTGAAAGGGGGGGGCCGTTGCTACGGGGGCCTATGATTTGACCGCGACCGACGTCGCAACGAGACCCAGAGAGCGTGCGGCTTCCTTACCCAGGCGGCGCGCGCGCTGCCGTTACTCTGGAACGGCTGGGGGCCTGCCGTGCTCGGCCCGCGACGCTCAAAAGTGTGTGTGTGCGCGCGCGTGTGTGTGTTTGAATGCTCGTTTGCGGGACCTTCCAGCGGCCCACTTAACGGATCTGTTCGACTCCAGTTCGACTCCAATTCGATTCAAGCTCGACTCAAATTCCACTCAGGTTCGACTCGGGTTCGACTCCAGGTCGACTCGAATCCACGGACGTCCGACGCAGCTTCGACGCACGAGTGGAGCGAGTGTCTCCAAGAAGGGTCCCCAGAATGAGCATCCAGTGTGTGTGTGTGTATGTGTGTGTGTGTGTGTGTGTGTGTGCGTGTGGGAGTGTGGCCTGGCTCGGCCCGCGGCGCTCAACATGTTGCCGGCGGACGGCATCGAGCTGCAACCCCCAGGCCGCGCCTTTGAGCTTGGAATCTCAGGCGTGGGCCCAGCCCAAGGAGGTCCCCACGTCGACCCCCCCTCGGGAACAGACCAGACCGGCAGTTCCCGCTCTCCGGCGAAAGGGTCAGGCGGGGTTCAGCCGTGGGCGAGGCGAGGCACGAGCCGCTCCTGGTACCGGGTCGCGACGTCGAAGCTCTCCACATATTGCCCCTAACGACGCCCCTCCCTGGAAGGATGCTTTTGCAGACGTCGCCCAGGTGCCCATTCCACTTCTTGCCCATCGCGTAAAAGCCAACGTCGTGCAGTCCGTCATACAGCTTGGCTACACACAGGCTGGCATCTAGCGCGACTTCCTCAAGACTCTCCATATCCAGCAGGGCGACCCCACTCGCTGCTCAGACGCGCAACTCACGACCTCCTCGCAACGCGCATACGGTTACAAACCAAACAGGGGTGCTGCAGTGCCCGCTTGCACGGTATCCGCGTCCGGATCGCTCAATAGGTATAGCCCCGACGCCGCCGCCCCGAGCCCTGACGTGCTATAACGTCTCCACGATGTCAGGCAGGCGGCCAGTAGGCCAGATATCTTGACCGATTTCATGCATGCGGCCGCCCCACACGGCGTCTCGGCTCCGCACCTGGACCCACGCCTCAACCATCCTGAGTTCGCCGTTGCCGTCGTGGCGGGCTGGGAGGCACGCCGCCTCGCTGACTGGCGAGAGCTGTCGCGGGATCGGCGAGGTGACCTAGCGCAGCGCCTGGTACGCGAGCAGCCCCACGGTAGCGACAGTCGGCCATGTGGGGCACTGCTCAGCTAATCTCCACCTCCGCCTCACCTGCACAGCCAGCCACCGTGGCCCAGGGAAACCGTGCCGCGCCTGTTCGACACGTGGTCTGGGCTGACGAAGCCGCCGCAGCCGAGGCCCTGCCCCCGCCCCTCCCCCGTCGCTTCCCGGCTGCCATCGGCGCTCTCACACCTGGGGTGGGGGCCCCTGGCCCATCCAGGGCGGAGTCTCCGGGCACATCCCTGGACGAGGATTGCACCTTTCGCTGGCGGAGGTCGTCAGTCCCCAAAGCCACGCCGAGTCGGTTAGCGACCCAGTCCGATGTCCGCCCTGGGCCAGCTGCGCGCGAGGTTATTGTGCGAGAGCCCGGGAACCCAGGCGCCCATCCTGACAGGTCTCTCTCGCCTGCGGGGCATTGCCTCAGGTCCCCCGGGTCGGGGTGGACGCCAACGCTGCCCAAGACGCCTGCCTCGCTTGGCCCTGCCTCGCAGACGCGGGGGCGGCTGCGCAAAGCTGTGAGTCCCCGTCCCAGCCCTGCCGCCACCTTCAAGTGCGCGCCGAAGGCCTGTGCATCCCAGGCTACTGGGGCTCCCCGCCCTGCCACGCTGGTCGGTGCCAGGCCTCCTCCGGCATCCAAGGCCAGGAAGACGGCAGACGGCAGCGCCTCCGCGGGCGAGGAGGCCCCACCTCCCAAGCAGAGGGCCCCGGCTCCCCCTGCGGCTGCGCCTGCAGCTCCATCTTCCTCCGAAGGCGTCTGGCAAGCGCTCGTCGCGCTGGTGGAACCCGGGGGCCCTAACGCCGACTACGCGACATACATCTGGCACGATTGGGTTGTCACATCCTCACACTTTCTCTACTCAGCATCTCAGTCGGTTCCTCAACTCGGTTCCCGCGTGGGTTCTTCAGTCAGCTGCGCGAGACCGCGCCGAGGAACGCTCTGGTCGAGCGCGTTCCTGTCGTCCTCTCTGTCGCCTGGTGGGACCCTCCCCCCACGGTCCCGGTGGCCTATGGCGCGAGGCTTCCCGCTTCGGAAGGGCCAGAAGGCCCGGCGCGCGCGGGGTCTGCGCGCGGTGGCACTCGATTATCTACCCCTCGTCGCTGCCGCGAGGCCGCGACCGCCCAGATGTGTTTGTGTGTGTGTGTGTTTGTGTTTGTGTTCCAGCTTCCTGGCAGTACGCAAAGCAGGGGCCGAGAAACAGTAACCGAGCGCGGGCGATAATAAAGGTGCACCCCCTTCACCCCCCTCTAATTTTTTATTCCCCGCCCACAGGGATTCATCTGTGGGGAAGGCGCGGGGGCCGAACTTCATAACCACTTCGAAAGTTGCGGGGATCGAAGTTGCTATCATATCATGTTGATTAGCAACAACATCAAAAAAAGGCTGAGCATGGCCATGATGGTCTCGCCGCACCAGCTTCCGCAATCACGAGCGTGTGGCAGGGCTGTGGGGTTCTCACCAGTTCAGTTTGCCCACGTTACGACCGTGCGGCAGGGCCATGGGATTCTCATGTTCTCAGCCGTTCCCGAGTCAGGAACGTGTGGCAGGGCCACAGGGGCCGATTGGATTTTGATTGCGCATGCGTTTTTCGCGCAGGCAGATCATTGGAGTTAGTTAGTTAGTTAGTTAAGTGAACTTCAGCGCACCCCTCACAAGGTTCGTGGCCCTTCCTCCTCCTCCTCATCCTCCTCCTCCTCCTCCTCCTCCTCCTCCTCCTCCCTCTCCTCCTCCCCCCTCTGCCCCCGCAGCTGCCCAGGCCCAAGCTTCCACGAGTCTCCGAGACTCCAAACTTTCGAGTCTCTTCGAGGCGCCGAGCCTCTTCGCCCCAGGGGCAGCGATAGAGGGGGGGGGGATAGGCACGCCTATGCATCGGCGATGTATCGCCGATGCGTAGGCATTTGGGGGGGGGATGGGGGGCATCGGCTTGGAATCTGCGATGCATCGCCGATGTATCGGGCGCGCATCGCCTTTGCATCGGCGATGTATCGCCGATTCCAGGTCGATGTCCCCCCCCCAATGCCTATCCCCTCACATCGTTGCCCCTGACTGCGTCGTGAGCCCCAGCGATGGCCCAGCCGGCCGAGCGCGCAGCTGCTTCGAGCTTGCCCGTCGAGGCGTTGAAGCACGCGGTGGCGCCGAGCCCGAGCTCGAACGAGATTCTCGAGCGCATGGCCAAGCAGAACGAGAAGATCATCTAGCCACTGAGCTACATCGCCGAGAGAGTCAGCATCGCCGGGACGCGCCAGTGCCAGTCGAGCGCGCAAGGCACGGATGCAGCGAGGATGACGAGCTGCTACTTCAAGGCCGAGAGCGCCTTGTGGTCGTCGAGCGCCCAGCAAACCGTGCTGGGGATGGTCTACCATGGCGGGTGCCACAAGAGCATCGAGCACGGCCACATCTTCAAAGAGAAGGACAAGAGGCGCATCGAGCTGGCCGTGGCGGTGTTCTTCAAGACCTACGTCGAGAAGAACGAGCACGTGTACGACATCTTCGAGAACCGCGGAGGGCCACCCGAGGACCTTCTGGCTCATGCCGACCTTCAAGGCCAAGCTGCAGGAGCTCGCCAAGAAGAGAGACATGGAGCTCGGCGCCGGGAAGGTCGAGCAACTGACCCACGGCTCCTACGCCGAGCGCATCGGGTTAGCCCTCCCAAGCACCCCCGCCGAGCTCCTCCACCTCCACGAGCTAGTGCTGCCGATCAACAAGAAGTTCGAGCCCGTCGAGCACTTGCGCGAGAGGCCCGCCGAGAGTGCAGACATGCTCTTCAACGTGATTCCGGTGGTATGTCAGGTGGTGCGACGAGACCTCCATGGTCTCGATGGCGACCGACGGGGTCGCCAAGGCTACGGCCCTAGCCATCATCAAGTGGTGCTGGTCCATCAGGAACATGAGCTACGAGCTGCGCGAGCACAGCTACCAAGACAAGCGCGCCAAGCGGGACTACTCGAAAACCGTCAGGCAGCCGAAGCACGACGAGGAGGTGCTTCTCGAGAACCGCATCAATATGCACTTCGACAAGTATGCGGCGATCCATGATGAGCACGACAAGCTCAACATGAACAAGCGCGATGACGAGGGGGGCCAGGCCGACGCGAAGGCCAAGTCAGAGCCCGCCTCGTTCATGCTCGCGGGCGCTTGAGCGCACGAGCTCCCCGAGCCAATCGCCCCATGTTCTTCGCTACGAGGGCGCTGTTTCGAGGCGCGCGCTCGAGCCCCATCTGTTTTTCAAGCTCCAAGGGGGCGCTCGAGCACGCGCGAGTGGCGGTCCAAGCTGCGGGGCGCTACCCCCCCCTCTCGCCGAGTGATCCTCGGTCAATCATCAAGGAAACAGGCGGCCTCGATCCTGCATCCTCGGATCGATGATCCGAGATCTTGAGCCCGGGCATCTTCTGGCGCCC